>PVJI01017419.1:0-35793 GCA_004026765.1 Micronycteris hirsuta
TTACAATAACCAAGACATGAAAGCAACCCAAGTGTCCATTAATGGCACTTGGTTAAAGAGTTAAAGAGTGGCTAAAGAGTTGTGGTACTTACAAGGCCTATCTAAAAAGTATCCAGTCACGTACTCTGAAAAAGAGACATTTATTGAAGAAGATACAAGATACAAGAAACATTGTACAAAGGACAATGATGCCTCAGTCCCCTTCAAAGTATGCACCTTGGGACCTCACACAGTTCTCCCAATTGCCATCAGCTACCCCATTGTATTTTCCTGAATCTCATCGACAGTATGAAATCTCTTCACTTTCAAAGGTGATTTTAGTTCTCTGTATGAGATGTGATGCATGAGCAGGTGTGTTGTGATGAAACTGCCAACCAATAGTTGCCCATAGCTGCAGCATTCTGAATAATCCAAATAGTTTCCGTGGAGGAACGCTCAGGCTTAACACAAAATTTGATGTAGATTAATTGCTCTACTCACTCATTTTGAACATGGTGGCCACACAGTACACATGCTCACTCAATGGCATCTATTGCCCCCACCTCCACTGACTAGCACAGTGAAGTCATCATTATTCACACATGTGCATTCCAGTTTTCTCCTTGGCTGCTAGGTTACATCGATGTTGCACAAACCATTCTCATTATATTACAATGGTTGGACATTTTTTGGACAGACCTTGTATATACAATGGAATATAAATTGGCCATAAAAAAGAATGCAATCTTATCATTTGCAATAACATGGCTGGAACTAGAGATGTTACGCTAAGTGAAATAAGTCAGGGAAAGGCAAATATTTTTTATTGTATTTTCTCCATTATCACTTATTCCTCTTATAATTCCCTACCTCTGCAATCACCATACTTGTTGTCCATGAGTTCTATTTCTTTTTTGCTCGATCCCTCTACCCACTGACACTCTCAGAGCTGTCAGCCTGCTCTCTCTGAGTCTGTCTTTATTTTGCTTGTTAGTTCAGTTTGTTCATTAGATTCCACGTATGAATGAAATCATATGGTATTTGTCTTTCTCTGACTGGCTTATTTTACTTAGCATAATGCTCTCCAGGTCCATCCATCCTGTCAAAAAGGGTAAAATTTTTTTCTTTTTTACAGCCAAGTAGTATTCCACTGTGTAAATGTCCCATAGTTATTTTATCCACTCATCTACTGATGGACACTCAGGCTGTTTCCACGTCTTGGTAATTATAAATAATGCTGCAATGAACTAGGGGTGTTTATATTCTTTCAAATTAACGTTTCAGGTTTCCTCCAGAAGTGGAATTACTGAGTCATAAGGCAGTGCCATTGTTAATTTTTTGTTTATCTCCATACTGCTTTCCACAGTGGCTGTACCAATCTGCATTACACCAACAGTGCAAAAGAGTTCCCCTTTCTCCACATCCTCGCCAGCACTTGTTAATTTATAGATGGTGGCCATTCTCACTGGTGAGGTGATGTCTCACTGTGGTTAAAGCACATGCTATCTACTCATACCACTAACCACTACCTGTCCTTATTGTTAAGTGGAAGAACTGGGAGTCTAAACTAAGAAGAGTGATTCTGCCAGGTTTTTAACCACTGTATTATACACAATGTAACAGCCTTTTTGTAATTTTTCTCTTCTTTTTCAAAGCACTTCTATCCCCAACATCCACACATGAAACTCGTCTTCCCATGGAACCCTATTATTATAAAGCTTAGCTTTATCATAATGTATATATCTCACTAAAGTGTAATTATCTATTTTACTACTTTTTACTACTAATTATCTATTTCTACATTCTGTGTTGCTTATTAGACTCTAAGTACCATAAGGAGGATAGTATAGTATCTGTGTCAGCACATAGCATAGTGCTTGGAACATAGCAGGCACTCCACAGAATTGATGAATGAAAGAGTTAATTACATTTTAACCATCTTTTCCCTCAGTAGACTCTAAGTTCATTGAATGCAGGGACTTTTAATTTGTGGAATTTCTGGGACTAACTCAAAGCCTGGCACCTGGGATATGCCTAATAAACAACAGTTGAATAGATTCTTGACCATATGTCAACTTGAAATAGATCAGAGCACTTTTTTTATTACTGTTCAATTACAGTTGTCCCACTTTTTACCTGTTGCCTTCCCCCTTTCCCTCCTCCACTCCCACAGTCAATCCCCACCCATTGACCATGCCCATGGGTCCTTTGTACAGGTCCTTGACTTGCCCCTTTCCCGTCTTTCCTCAGTTGTCTCCCTCCCCCTTGCTCTCTGGTCACTATCTGTTTGTTCTTTATTTCCATGTTTCTGGTTCTATTTTGCTTGCCTGTTTGTTTTGTTGAATTAGGTTCCACTTATAGGTGAGATCATATGGTATTTGTCTTTCACTGACTGGCTTATTTCACTTAGCATAATACTCTCCAGTTCCATCCATAATGTCACCAATGGTAGGAGTTCCTTCTTTCTGCTGCATAGTATTCCATTGTGTAAATGTACCACAGTTTTTGATCCACTCATTTACTGATGGACACTTAGGCTGTTTCCAGCACTTGGCTATTATAAAGAATGCTGCTATGATCATCAGGGTCATAGGTTCTTTTGTATTACTGTTTCAGGATTCTTAGGATATAAATCCAGGAGTGGAATCACTGGATCAAAAGGCAGTTCCATTTCTAGTTTTCTGAGGAAATTCCATACTGTTTTCCACAGTGGCTTCACTAGTCTGCATTCCCATCAACAGTATACTAGGGATTCCTTTTCTCCACAACCTTGCCAGCACTTAATTGGTGATTTGCTAATGATGGCCATTCTGATCAGTGTGAAGTGGTATCTCACTGTGGTTTTAATTTGCATTTCTCTGATGGCTAGTGATGTTGAGCATCCTTTCATATGTCTATGGGCCCTCTGTATTTCCTCCTTGGAGAAGTGTGTTCAAATTGCAGCACTTTTTAAAATAATGATTTTATTTATTTTTAGAGAGAGGGGGAGGGAGAGAAGAGAAAGGGAGAGAAACAACAATGTGTGGTTGCCCCTTGCATGCCCTCCATTGGGGACCTGGCCTGCAACCTAGGTATGTGCCCTGACTGGGAATTGAACTGGTGACCCTTTGCTTCACAGTCTGGCACTCAGTCCACTGAGCTATACCAGCCAGTGCAGATCAGAGCACTTTTGAAAGCAATTTTCTACTACTTTGAATTAATAATAATTTATCTTCTAGAAATATAACAATATAGAAAAGATATGTCTGTGCAGTTACTTATAATGTAGTGAGGCAAGCTAACAAAACTAAATAAACAAAAGAATTACTAACTGTCGTAAGTTCTATGAAGTAAAAACCTCTAGTCTGAGATAGAGAACCAAGGTAACTGAGGTTAAGTAAGGTAAATATTAAATAAGGTAAACAGGGAATATTTCTCTGGAGACATGATATTTAAGCTAAGATTTTCAGAATAAGGACACCAGTCATGGAAAAAATGGACAGGAGAGAAGGTAGTGCTTGAGGCAGAAAAAAACAGCATGCAAAAGCCCTGGGTTGGAAAAAAGAAGAAAAGATTAGTATGTTTGAGAAATTGAGAAAATACCACCAATTCAGCAAAGTTTGCTAAGGAGAAATAATGAATTGCTAGTGTTTAATATTGTTCCATAGTGGTCCTGTTCTTTGGGCTAAAATGTATGCAGTAGTAACAATAATTTCACACAGTACTTTTCAGAGCCATAAGACATAAAGCCTGTGGTTGACTGAATCAAATTAAACCAGGGATGGAATGTGACCAACAAACAGAAGTTTCCACTCCTGAACTCAATGATAGGCCCAATAATAAAAAAGTTTTAATAGCAATTGCAGTGATGACTAATACAGCTCTTTGTTTATTCACTTATTGACTAGTTACTATTACGTGCCAGGCACTATGGTATGTGCTGTGGGAATAGAATGTTCTGATGACAGAAATGAAAAAGACAGCTTCTCTGCGAGTGTAGAAATCAGAAGAGTATTTTTGCTACTTGCCATTAACCTTGGAATTAGCCTTCGCCTAGAAGGAACACGGTCTGCCTTAGCAACTTAGAATTTTTTAAAATTTATTTTGATAAACATTGTATATACATAAGGTGTACAACATGATTTTGATACCTGTATACATTGTGAAATGAGTACCCCAATCAAATTAATTAACATATCCATCAACTCCCATAGTTACTATTTTTTTTGTGTGTGAATACCTGGGCTCTACCTCTTAGCAAATTTTGAGTGTATAATACCCGGGAAATTATACCATGCTGCATGTTAGGTTTCCAGAACTTATTTATCTTATAACTGAGCTTGAACCCTTTGATCAATATCTCTCCTTTTCTCCCACCCTTTTCCCACCAGCTTCTGGTAATCACCATTCCTACTCTGTTACTATGAGTTAAGGTTTTTTTTAAGATTTCACATATAAGTGAGATCATGTGATATTTGTCTCTGTGTGTCTGGTTTATTTTACTTAGTGCAATGTCCTCCAGGTTCATCCCTGTTGTTGTAAATGGAAGGATTTCCTTCCTTTTTTTTTTTTTTTGGTTCCATAGAGAGGAGAGGGAGGGAGTGAGGGAGAGGGAGAGAGAGAGAGAAAGAGAGAGAGAGAGAGAAAATCATTGATGTGAGAAACATTGACTGGTTGCCTCCTGTATGCGCCCTGACTGGGGATGAACCTGCCATTTACGCACATGCCCTGACTGAGAATCAAACCTGAGACCTTTTGTTTTATGGGACAATGCTCCAACCAACTGAGCCATACTGGCCAGGGTGGATTTCCTTCTTTTTAAAGGCTGAATAACATTTCCTTATATATATTTTTTATTTATTTATTTATTATTATTTTTTTAAATTTAAACATTTTTCTTTATTTAGTCATTTGTTGGCATTTAGGTTGTATCCATATCTTGGGTTCTATGAATAATATGCCTGAGCAACTTTTGAAGGGTGCGTTTAACATGTTCAATTCTGCCTCATGAAACATAAAACCACCTTGGCTCAAACAGAATCACCTCATCAAACAATGGCCACATGCCAAATTGTTTGTTCTGGTTTCCCAGGAATCCATACCTATGAAGTATCATTTTCTTCTGTTGGAAATATTCTTAAGAAGTGAACAAATAACCATCACGGCCACAGCGTTCTTTAACAATAGAATCCAAGCAGTAGAATTAGGAGTATCTGAGGTCACAGGAGACGCAGGCAGAACTGGAAAACTGGAGTTTTGTAATGCATTTTTTTGTAATTATTCAGATTTAGGTATAATTTTCAGATTTAGGTAGTTATAATTTTCTAGACATATATGATCATATTTAAGTTGAAAATTCAATCATTTTTTGAGATAATTAGAAATTAAAGAAATTAAAAATACAATAAACTATCACTCTTTCATATTAAAAATGCAACTGGAGAAAAACTTGTCTTTAAGAATAAAGTATAACATTTTTAAATGAGGCTACTCCCACCAGTGTGTCAGTGTAGACAAGAGCTCAAACGCCCACTACTGACCAGGAGTAATAAAGAGGCCCTCCCCCAACATGATGTCAGCCGATGCTGAGTAGTTAACTGAGACTTCCACCTCCATCTGTCAGTACTGAGGTGTTGTCTCCTAACGCCTCTCCCTGTTGACAATGCCAGAGAGAACCAGCTAAAGCTGAGGGTTGAAATAAGCTCCAGAGTCTCATAACATAACAGGAAAGTGTCCAGATTTCAAAAGAAAATCACTTGTTATTCCGAGAACCAGGAACATCTGAAACTGAATGAAAAAAATAATCCAAAGATGCCAACACCAAGATGACAGGGATGTTATAATTACCTGAAAAAGATTTTAAAGTAGCCATGATAAAAATGCTTCAATAAGCCACGATGACCATGTCTGCAAATGAAAAAATAGGTCTCAAAAATAAGTGGAATATATAAAGAACCCAAGTGGAAATTCTAGAACTGAAAAACACAACTGGAATTAAAAACTCAGTAGATTTATTAGGAGACAACAGAAAAGATGTCAGTCCTCCCTACCCCACAAAGACACACAGGTAATAATGGAATTCCTATAAACATCCAGATAATACGTTTTGCAAACACAGATAATTCTAAATTTTATATGTAAAGGAAAACAAGTTAGAATACTTAAATCAATTTTGAAAAAGAGAAATAAAGTGGGAGGAATCAGTCTATTGTTTTTGAAGATTCATTATATATCTGTGTAATCAAAATTGCTTATGATACATATTCTAAAATTCATTAGTATATATATAATTTGACCCCTAATAAAAGAGGAAATATAGACAAATGATAAACGTTTAAAAAAGAAATTTTTATGTCTTTACATAGCATTATAGGATAACAGAAAAATAAAACAGTGAAATTCTACTGAAAAATACAATTTAGAATTTTAAACCAAAATTTTCCTTTTATATTTCTTACATCAAAATTCATATATCACATTTTGCCATGTATCATGCACAGTTTTTTGCCCAAATTTTTGAGGGAAAAGCAAGGATGCATATTATACATGGCTATAATGATTACATACTGTGAGTATAATAATGCCATGTATAATGTGCACAAAAAATGAGGGTTGAGCAAAATCCAGTTGAGTGTTTGATGAGAGAAGACAGATGGGGAATTTAAATATCAAATCCATATATATAGCCTGTTATTTCAGAGAGCAAGTCAATTATTAGAAAACACAATGGACAAATAACAATTTATTAATCAACAAAATAAATAAGCTTAATAGGAAAGAAGCACTATGTGACAAACACCATGATAATTATTTTTATATATGTCCCTCAGCTATCCCTCTCTAAAATTACCTTTTTTTGTTCTACACAACAATCCCTCAAATTAGATGGTATTAATTCAAATCATAAGTGAGAAGCTAAGATTCAAAGAGATTAAATAACTTGCTCTAACTCATAAAGCTAGGACTTTAAAGTAGATCTCTGACCCCAAGCCCATGACCCTTTCAACATACAATTATTTGGCTTTATTGAACATTTGTTGTGTGCCTTTTATAGGTTTCAGGAGCCAGAAGGTATGAGAAAAACAGAAGTAAACAAATAAAAAACAAGTTTTATTAAATAATTTCAAGTACACCAGAAAATGGGAGAGTTAATCTAAAGCAAAACATAATGGCAGAAAAAAAAACAGGCAAACAATTTTGTATTCTCTAAATGGGATTTGCAACTATGCCCAATAATGTAGTTAATAAACTCAAGGGCTTTTCTGCCACTTGCATATTGAAGGAATATAGACAGAGTAGCAAAAACAATAACAAAAAATGGTATAACTACTGTGTTTAACAAAAAATTTAATAATTCAAACAAATGTTAAGCAGTGATGGATGGTTTACATTTTTACTTTACTTTCCAGCTTATAGCAGAAAACTTTTTTATGGCAGTCATTTATAAAATTCTTTCCATTATTCATATTTCCCTCCATTTTTCTGACTGGATAAATAAGACTAGCACATAAAGGAAAAGTACACAGAACTGAATAATAAATAAAAGTATATTCTATTAGAGACTAAATACTAATTGCTAATCTTTTAATTTATCATGAAATGATACAAAAATAAAGAAGATAATATATTTTATAGTCATTTTAAGAAGTGTATATGACACTGTAATCAGAAGTTCTATGAAAAGAAAATTACGGTCACAGTCAGTAATCTAGATACTACACCACTATGTTTGTACTTCAGGCAGAAAAAACAGTTATAAAATGTACAAAGCCACTTAAATCTTGACTGGAAAAACTGTTGTCATGACTTAGATTCATAATGCTACAAAGTGGAGAAACTATTAATTTAAAATGACTTTGATTTCCTACCCTCTGAATAAAATTCAATTACTTACTTTTTTCTCCGGTTTGACTCCACAAAATATTTACGTGCTCGATTTCGACATATTTTCTGTTGCTGCAGTAATATTTGGCGCTCTTCTTCTAAATTTTTCTCTAGATGGATTTTCATATCTCTAATGATAGCATAAAGTTAAGGACAATGGTTTACGTCTTTAGAGGATGAGTGTCAGTGCTATAATGATAAATAAAATTACAGCCTCATACTAATGACATAGTATTTTTGTGGAACAATTAGTATGTGTAACAATGAGTGTTAGTACATGACCAGCATATGTTCCATGTCAAAAAAAATTCTGACTTGATATTAAAACTGAAGATATATCAGGCCCTGGCTGGTGTAGCTCAGCGGATTGAGCGCGGGCTGGGAACCAGGCGGTCCCGGTTCGATTCCCAGTCAGGGCACATGCCTGGGTTGCGGGCCAGGTCCCCGTGAGGGCCATGTGAGAGGCAACCATACATTGTTGTTTCTCTCCCTCTCTTTCTCCCTCCCTTCCCTTCTCTCTAAAAATAAAATAAAAATAAAATCTAAAAAAAAAAAAATAAAATAAAAAAAAAAAAAGATATATCGGATTTTCCCTGGAAAAAAATTACTTTAAAACATCGTGAGCTCAGATAAGGAAACTGCATATCGTTTCATTCCTTGCACAGATATTTAAGTACTGATGAACAAGTTACTATCTTAGGCATATATAGGACAATGAAGGTTACAGTTCACTAATAGATAGTAGATGAATTACACTTCTCTGTAGATATCAGGATCCTTTCAGTATCAACATTATTAAAAAACTCATTCATATATTTCAAAACAATCATGTTTATATGAACTTTTGGGTGTTTGAAACTTTTTTAATGGGAGTTTATTCATTTTTAATTATATTGCTGTATTAATATTGCTATATTAACCATCTTTATATCATTGACTATAATTTATTTTATCATTTTATTATAAAATTTTGCACCATCTCAACATCAACATACAGGTACACATACTTACACAGTGTTTTTACTTAAAGTTTCTTTTGAAGGATTTATAAAAATGAAACAAAAAGGAAAGGAATTTTTGTTCTTTGCTAGTATGTAAACAGCTAAAGACTTCTCTTGCCCTTGTCTAATGTAGCAATTTATTAGAAGGAGTCAGACTTCAACAAGCCAGCTAGTTACTGAAAATCACAAAATGGCAGTGGAAAAAAGTGCTAGTTCCTTTCAGGGCACACTACAGCAACATGGACAGGCTGTGGGCAGGGCTGTAGGAGGAGATGTTGCTTTGGGTCAGGTGAGAAGCACGCAGGACTATGATGCAGGTGGAGTCAATTCTGTTCTCTGTTCAACAAGTTTGAGATTGCATTATAAGAATGTAAAGAAAATCACAAATGTAATGTTTGTAATGTCGTGACAATCAGTCTTAAATTTAATCAAATGAATTGCTCCATATACATATATAAATATATATTTGTTTACATATAAATATAAAAATGTGTATTACAGACAATTTGTGCCTGCTGAATTATAAAGAATGCTGCTGCACTGCAACTTTTCAAAGTATGATCTTCAAGTTTGAAAAATGTTAGATGGTTGGCTAGCTAAAGTTTTGTTTTTCCCATAAGCCGTACCACAGAAATAAAATATTTCCATAAGGTCATTGTTAAATACTTGTTCAAAAAAAGGTAATTTTTATATAATTAACATTAAAAGAAACCCAGTCCTATGGGTTGTAGGATTAAGTAACACATAATGATTGTAAATTAAAAGCACAGACTAATCTACTCCATCTCATCCTTAAGGCTCCCTCTCCCAATTTAGTCTTTCTCCAATTGGAGCTCATTTATGTTGTTTTAAATATGTTACTATAACAAACAACTATGTATCATACAACCTATATCCCTGCCAAATTTATTAGAGCTCTCCTGATCCTTTTTCTTCTCTGTAACCCATTCTACTGCCTTGGCTCAGGTGGCCCTGACTCAAGCATTCTAAATCTCTTGCCTGGAGTACCTCAGTAATCTTCTAACTCAACTCTTTACTTTTAAATTTATCCTCCCTTTAAAACTCTGTAAAGCCAGCTAATTGCAAACCTGATTGGTTTTCTCATTCTTTATTGGTCTCCAAAAGCTCCTATCATCTCTATGATAAATTCCAAATTTATTGGAATACAATATTTTCTATTTTCAACATTATTTCTCAACATTTCCCTGCATGAATCCTATACCCAGCCACACTAAGACACTTATTTACAGAACATGCCATTATCTCTTGGTACATGCTTGGCAAATTCTACTCATCCTTTCAGGGTGCAAAGACTAAGAATGTTAGTGAGAAAATATGTGCAAATAACCAAGAATAGCATATAAATTGGGTAGGTAAGAGAGAAAAAATGAGTGCTAGAATAAAAATGAAAGGGGAAAAGACTAGAGATATTTATGAGGAGAAAGGTATAGTGTGAAGGGGCCATGAGGCAATTCACTTTGGCTAATTTTAGTTAGGTGAACTTTATAAAACTTTTTTCTTTTATAGCAGAGTCAAGAAATCATGACTTGAGTTCTGGGCAAGACGGAGGCGTTCGTATATACGCTTTGACTACTTGCACAACCAAAAGAAGGAAACAACCAATTTAGAAATAAAACACAACCAGAATTGCCAAAATATCGAACTGTAAGGAAGTCCCACAACCAAGGAGTTAAAGAAGAAACATTCATCTAGACTGGTAGGAGGAGCAGAGAGGAAAAGGCAAGGTGGTAGCTGGTCGACTGGGCAGTTCCACCAGGAGGAACAACTGGGGAGCAAGACAGACCATGCAGCCTAGGGTTCCAGTACCAGGAAATAAAGTCTCAAAATCTCTGGCTGTAGAAATCTGTGGGGGTTGCGTTGACAGGAGAAACTCCCAGCCTCACAGGAGAGTTTGTTGGAGAGACCTAGCGGGGTCCTAGAATGTACACAAACCTACCCACCTGGGAATCAGCACCAGAAGAGCCCAATTTGCTTGTGGGTAGTGGGAGAAGTGATTGAAAGCCAGCTGAGAGCCAAGCAAGCGTCACTGTTCCTTGTTGGACCCCTTCCCCACATACAGTGCCATATCGCAGTGATGTGTGTTGCCCCACCCTGGCAAATACCTATGGCTCCGCCCCTTAAAATGTAACAGGGGTGCTGAGACAAAGACATATGGCCCAAATGAAAGAACAGATCAAAACTCCAAAAATAGAACTAAGCAATGAAGAGATAGCCTACGTATCAGATGCAGAGTTCAAAACACTGGTAATCAGGATGCTCACAGAAATGGTTGAATATGGTTGCAAAATAGAGGAAGAAGTGAAGGCTATCCAAAGTGAAATAAAGAAAAATATACAGGGAACCAACAATGAAAAGAAGGAAACCAGGACTCAAATCAATGATTTGGA
Organism: Micronycteris hirsuta; assembly: GCA_004026765.1. Lineage (NCBI taxonomy): Eukaryota > Metazoa > Chordata > Mammalia > Chiroptera > Phyllostomidae > Micronycteris > Micronycteris hirsuta. Next base: position 11,252 of record PVJI01017419.1, read on the forward strand.
TCAGAAGGAAGAAATAAACATTCAACTGGAACAGAATGAAGAAATAAGAATTCAAAAAAATGAAGAGAGGCTTAGGAACCTCTGGGACAACTTTAAGCATTCCAACATCTGAATCATAGGGGAGCCAGAAGGAGAAGAAGAGCAAGAAATTGAAAACTTATTTGCACAAATAAGGAAAGAAAGCTTCCCTAATTTGGTGCAGGAAATAGACATACAAGTCCAGGAAGCTGAGAGAGGCCCAAACAAGTGGAACCCAAAGAAGAACATACCAAGACACATCATAATTAAATTGCCAAATATTAAAGATAAGGAGAGACTCTGAAAGTCAGAAAGAGAAAAGAAGAGAGTTACCTACAAAGGAGTTTGCATAAGACTTATCAGCTGATTTCTCAAAAGAAACCTTGCAGGTAAGAAGAGGCTGGAAAGAAGTATTCAAAGTCATGAAAAGCAAGGACCTACATCCAAGACAACTCTATCCAAAAGCTCTATCACTTAGAAGGAAGCACAGACAAAGTGCTTTCCCAGATAAGGTAAAGTTAAAGGAGTTCACCATCATCAAACTCTTAGTATAAGAAATGTTAAAGGGACTTATCTAAGAAAAAGAAGATCACAACTATGACCAGAAAAATGACAACAAACTCACAATTATCAACAATGGAACCTAAAACAACAAAAAAAAAACAAACTAAGCAAACAACTAGAACAAGGAAGACAATTACAGAAACAGAGATCACATGGAGAGATATCAGTGGGGAGGAGGTAGGGGAGAATAAGGGAAAAGGTACAGGGAATAAGAAGCATAATTGGGAGGTACAAAATAGACAGGGGGGAGTTAAGAATAGTATAGGACCCCTGGCTGGTGTGGCTCAGTGGATTGAGTGCCAGCCTCCGAACCAAAGGGTTGACAGTTCAATTTCCAGTCTAGGGCACATGCCTGGGTTGTGGTCCAGGTCCCCAGTGGGGGGTGTGTGAAAGGCAACCACACATTATTGTTTCTCTCCCTCTCTTTAAAAAAATAAATAAAAACTTAAAAGAAAGAATAATATAGGAAATGGAGAAACCAAAGAACTTATATGTATGACCCATGGACATGAACTAAGGGGGTAATGCTGGAGGTAATGGGGGTAACAGGTGGAGGGGGATAAAGGGGAGAAAAAAAGAATGGGACAAGTATAATAGCATAATCAAAAAAATAGACTTAAAAACTTTTGACTCAAATAGAAAGCTGGATGTCTCTCAGTATTGAATTAATATTTGAAAATCAGATTTTACCAAGTCACTTGAATTAAAAAAAAAACTTTTAAATGATTTTAGAGAGAAGGAAGGAAGTAAGAAAGAGTGAGAGACAGAGACATCCATTTGTTGTTCTACTTATTTATGCATTCATTGGCTAATTCTCATATGTGCCCTATCTGGGGATAGAACCCACAATCTTGGTATATCAGGTGATGCTCTAACCAACTCGGCTACCTGGCCATGGCCACTTGATTTTTTTTTAAAGACTACTGGTCTTTCATTTTTTTCTCACTTAGTCATTCATTCAAATAAATTTGAGAACATACTTTGTACCAGGTATTCAATGAGAAGCATTACAGACACTAAGAAAATCCAAATTAATATTTATAAAAGGTACTTAAGTACCTTTTATAAATATTAATTTGGATTTTCCAAAAATCCTTAAGTACCTTTTATAGGAGGTACTTAAGGATTCCTTTATTCCAAACAAATATATATACTCTATATAGTTTATGTATAGTAGCAAAAATACATACAGATATAATACATATTTATATATGTGTATATATACACATACTAGCAAAGGTTGTTGGGTTTTATCAAAGCCCCTCAGGGATCTATTGAAATGATTATTTGTAGCTTTTTAAATTTTAATTGCACTTTTAGTTATTTATTTCTTTACAGCAAGCCATTATTATAATTCTGTAATTAACATTTTGTTTTGATCATTCAAGGTACTGCTGAATTTCTCAGATGTGTGTATCAACATTCATGCCACATAAAATTGAAAGAATTCAGTCTACAACCATTTCATTAATGAAAATGATAGAATATACACTGTCAATGAGACATTTACAATGTTTCCCTATTTTCTAATTTAGAGATAAATCAGCATCACTGTAACAGGAGTTTAGAGTCCAAGAAAATACAATGTCAAGGGGACAATCAAATCCATACAGAGAACAATATATTGCTTATTTCAGAATACATCTTTGAGAGGACTGGTTTGGGGAAGCAGCAAAGGCAAAAGCCAAAGTGAGTGGGGTTAGCAGTGAACAGATAAGAGGAACAAGGAGATGCTATTGTAGACTACCATTTTAAGAACTTGCCATAGGAAAAACAAAAACACAGAAGGGCCAAAAGCTTGAGGAAAGCATGAGCAGAGAAAGGATATTTTAACAGATATGAAGCTGTGTATATATGTCTTCCTCACTGGATTTTTATCCCTGGTACCTAAAACTGAGTCTGCCAAGGAGCAGGCACTAGATTAAATTTGTTAACTTGCTGTTAAAATTGCAATGTCCTAGAAGTGGGAGGCAATGTGGATAAAATGGGGTTAACTTGGACAGACAACTCCATTCTCCGACCAGAATAAAGAAGGTGATTATACAACACCATCGCAGCCAACCAAGTCCTTTGAGAATGCAAAGGTTAAATGCTAATTATCATAACATCCTGGAGGAATAAACACGATTTGCATATACTGAAAATAAAACCCCCACTCTTTCAGTTTTCCACAGTGTAACCGACAGCTACATCAAAGGTGGGCTCCAGCAATTCTTAGGGAAAGGTCCGAAAGAATCCAGCATGAAGCGGCCAGGTCCTTTGCGTCTGATTTTCTCTCTGCTGTCTCTTTGACAACACACTGGGCAGAGGATGGAAAGCAAAACAAAACACGCAACTGTGCCAGGCTTCAGCAGCTCTGCTAAATGAATTAGCGGTGTGTTAGGTTAAGTGTTCAAACGTACTCTTTTAAGATAGCAAAACGTTTTACCTACTTGTGGAATTCTTCCCTCCAGGTAGCATGATCAATCAGGAGGAGAATAACAGAAAGTAAAGGGTATATGGCATAATTCCAGAGGGCAAGATAACAATCTCCACAGAACACACAGTTTACGTATTTTAAAATCCGCAAAAATTGTACACGAAAGTTGAAGAATGCGGGTGGGATAACAAGGTGGGGGAAGAAGCGGCCACAGGAGAAAATGGTTTGTTTCAGCTCTAGCGGAAGCACCAACCGCGCTAAGGCGAATATCCGCACTAAGATGACTGGTGAGTTTCCACTACCTTCCGTCAGTGGCAATGGGAATCTAATGAGAAAAAAGATGGGCCCCGCTTCCAACGCGCTGCCCCGGGAGCCCGGCCGAGAAGGAAGGATACAGGTACGCGGCAGGTCGGTGACGCCCACCGCTCAACCGAGGGTTGAGGGGGGCTTGGTCGCGGGCGTCGGAGGACTCGGTGCCCAGTCCCGCGACGGCGCTCCGTGCTCCCGGCCTCCCAGTCAGCATCCTTCACCTCAGCGCCGCCTCCGGGCTCGCCCCTAGCGCCTCCCTCATAGCAGCCCCGGCTTCCTTCTCTTCCTCCTCGGGCCCTCTCTCAACTCCGTCCCTCACGTGCCGACTCACGGGCGCGGAAGGAATGACCGCTGCAGCTCGGCTCCGCGTTCAGCGGCGCTGGTGGCTGTGGCGGAACGCAGGTGCGGCCGCGAACTTGCCCGGCAACGGGAGAGGTGTTGAGAGCGACCCGGCCGCCGCCATCTTGACAACCAACCGACGCGGCGTCCTTCGCGACAGAAACCAGGGTGTCGGGGCCGGGCGGACGGGGCGGGGCAGCCAATAGGAGGCTCTGGCGGCCCTCGACCGCTCCAAGTGCCCTGCTGGCGGCGGGTGGGAACCTCGGTGTCCCGGGATTTGATTGAGTCTCGGAGGAACGGAGAATTCAGTTGCGCATCAGAATCCTCTTTTCATGAGGATGTTTTTATGGGGGTGTTGAGAGTGATGAAAAACAATGAGTTGCGAAAGCCTCCGAGACACCCACCGTGGGGATTCTGAAAGGATTGTCTCGGGGATAATTCAGGGTAGGGTTTGTTGTTTAACTACTGAATCCTGTTGTGGGGTTTGAGTTGTGAATCTTTTTGGGACATCACTCTTCTCTTTTAAAAAGCTTCTGAAGTGGAAATTTCCTTTCTGCATTCTCACCCAGTCCATCATGCTTCTGCCATTCAGTCTGCAGTCGTCTTCCTGGGCATTTCCCTACTTAAAAGTCTTACATTTCAAACCTCCTTGCTGCCAGATTCTGGAAATAGACCATCACAGAATCGATGGCCTGAAAAGACGTCCAGATTTAACCTAGTAATCTCCTGGGAAGATATGCCAAAAGAGATCATCTTGAAGTTGTTTCAGGAGGTATGGGAAAGTGAATGGATTTTCGAGCCATCAGTTTAATGACTATGCAAATGAAGATTTGAAAAGGTTAAAGCTTTGTTTTGGAGCCTATTGTAAAAGTACATATAAATTCTGACTCTATTTCAGCCAGGGGGTTTTGTTTTTTTGTTTGTTTTGGTGGAAAAATTCCCAAATTGGAAGCATAATATACAAATCAAATAAAGATCGCTCACCCATCATTCAAATGTTTCTGCCTTTGTGAATCAATTTGTTCATTTTTAGAGTTCAAATAATAAACTTTTCCATTTGAAACTATTTAAAATGGAGTTTATGCAAAGTTGGATGCAATGACTCAAGTAATAATGTGCTCTGGTGACTGAGATTTTAAAGTGCAACAACAAATCCGTTTTGATTTAGAACACAAAACACTTAAAATCCCTTCAGGTCAATGCCGAGAGGATATAATACGTAATTTTGGCAAAGAAAGGCTAGATGTGTACACTTGGACGATTAAGTTTGTTGACAGCTTGTTAACTGGCATGGCCACAGGCATTGACCTTGATTCTATTCCCATTGCTATTATCACAAGTGTTTCTCTAGGGCCAGTTGGAGCAATGAGAGAGAGAGAGAGAGAGAGAGAGAGAGAGAGAGAGAGAGAGAGAGAGAGAAAGGAGGGCAGTGCAAGGTAAAAATAAAAGGGAAGAAGGTTGTGGTTGTTTGGAATATTTAGGCATGCATGTTTAGCTTTCCTGAAAATCTAACTTTTGCTATATTATTAGTTTATATCTCATAACTCCTAGGCACCTTACTGCTTTGTTGCATGATGTATTAGCACTAAGAGGCATGATTTGGTTGCTTACAAATATTTGCTCATATAAACATTCTTCATTCATATGTTGCTTTACAATAACCAAGAACAAAAATTTTAAACACAATGTTGCCAATGGTTTTTTTTTTAAATAAATCACAGGAACTAATTTTTTGGCCTTTAAATTATTTCTTTATTAAAACATTAAGCAGGTTTTCTACATTTTATTTATGTTATATAGTCCTAGATTCTAAAAAAGGCTTTGAATTTAGATATTTGTATAATAAAAAGATAATTTGAATTATTTATAAATTTATCTTTTGACAGGAATGGCAAATATGAATAAAGTGATAAAAATATACTAGAATCTTTGTTTTCTAAGAAGGGACATTCCAATTAAGTATAATGCTTAATTTTTCACATTCTAAAACCATAAAATAATTCATTTTTTATTAAGTAAATATACATTAAGCATGCACTAAACACTTTCTCAGTGGTAGGGATACAGTGGTGAACAAAACTTTCAAGTCCTTATGCTCATGAAGCTTGTATTTATATTTTTTTCCCCACCAGGATATATAATGTAGTGAAAAGTGTTATAAAGAAAAATAGAATAGTGTAAGTAGATAGAGACTGATGTCAATTCTATCTGAGGTATAGTGCTCAGGGAAGTCCTCTGAGAAAGGGAAATTAGGACAGAGGTCTGAATGAAGAAAGGAGGTTGTCATTCAGATACCTGAATGGAGAATATTATAGGCAAAGGGTGCTGTAAATGCAAAAGCTTTTGAGGCCAGTGTTTTATTTGATGTGTTTAAAGAACAGAAATAAGACCACTGTATCAAAAACAGAGTGTGGTAGGCACAGTGTGTTAGTATAGGAGATTGGAGAAGTGCATGGGAGATGTATTTCAGATTCGGTGGGGTTTATAGAGTATGCAAGCAATTAATATAAAATCAACTTCCAATAGGTGGAATGCTATTGGAGAATTTTGAGTAGGAGAGTAATATAATCTAATTTAACCTTTAAAAAGGATCACTCTAGCTGCTGTGGGGAAATTTAGATTATAGTTGGTAAGACTAGACACAATGAGGCCCGTTTGGATGTTATAGTTGGCTGAATGAGAGATTATGGAAACTTGGACTACAATGATAGTAATGGGAGTGCCAAGAAGTGTTCAAAACATTAGCCTGGAGCCTATAAGATGTGTTAATGAATGGTTGTGGTAAGTGAGTGGGAAATAAAAAGAGTCAAATGTGACTCTCAGATTTGGAACTAGAACAAGTGGATAAAAGAAAGGTATTGCCCTTTACTAAGATAGGAAGGGATAGGCTGAAGAATAAGGGGAAGGAATAAGATTTAGGCTTCAAATGCAAAATGTGAGATGCTTATTATATACTCAACTTTATTAACATGCTCTCACAAATTGTTAAATATGTTCTATTTACAAAAGAAACAAATAGTAACCACTTTATGGTTACAATGCGTAGTTCCACCATTTAATCTAATCTGAATACTGCTATAACCTTGTGAGTTATAAGGTAAGTCATCCTGTGATGACCAATTTATTGAGGTTTCACTTTCATCTTGGCTGAGGCTATTTTTTCCATCTTCTGCTGAAGTTTTTTTTTTTTTTTTTTTTGCTCATGTAAGAATTTTCTGAATTTGTCTCTTGGCAAGCTGTGAAAGAACAAAGAATTTTAATGTCTGGCTGGTTAAAAATTGCTAAAGTTCTGCCATCTTCATTTCAATTTCATAAGACTTAAACTAGAAATTTAAGGTTAAAGGTAAATACTCACCTATTCCTAATGTTTTCAGCAATGTTATAATTGAATTATAGACTAGTAAAATAATAATAATACCACCACCTAACATTTGAGTGCTTTTTGTTTTTCATGTACTATGCTAAGATTTACATATATTAAATCATTGAATCTATATAATCATCCTCATTCTGTAAAGGAAGTAATTAAGCTACAGTGATATTAGGTAATTTTGCCCAGTTTTCCAGAGCAGAAAGTGGAGGAATCAAGATTCAAAGCCAGGCAGCCTGGTCCCAGAGCCAGCACTCCAGACCACCCCACACTGCCTCACTGGAGAAACTGAGAAACTTTCACTAGGTTAAGAGAGAAGAATTGTTTGGGTTTAAGTAACAGATAGTGAAGAAATAAAGTCAGAGAATATTTAGGATATTACTTCACTAATTTATATTTGAGGGCCTATTGTATACCAATCACTATGCTGGAACGTAAAAACTATTGTCTCTGCCCTGTTGTTCTCAGGCTAGGAAAGGAAATGGAGAAAATAGTACCTTGAACAGGAAACAAGACTCAGGAAAGTTTTGCTTTGCCTCTTAATTTTAAGATAGTGAAGACTTAGGCATGTTTACATAATGAAGAAAAGGAGCCATTGTATGGGAGAATGAAGACCTGTCACAGACACTGATCTATCAACTTTCAGAGTGGTAATTTTCAATAGCAATAGTTTCCTTATGTTTAACTTTTAACTGTATAGATGAAAAACATACAAATCAGAGTACTAGAAATTTGGCATTTATGAGGTTAATATGACCATCATTGATAGCTAATTTCAGTTCAAAGTATATTTTAACTCTGAATTATCTATCTGCGATGCCCACATTGATTAAATTTCTACTTAGTATTTTTAGAAATAGTTCCAATGTAATACTATTTCCACTCCATCACTCATGTCTACTTTCTTATTATTTTTATTCAAACCAGTTCATAATTATTGAGATACTTCTTATCAAAGGTATTTTTCTAATGCAAAAAATCTGACATAAAATCTAGATGGATTTATAAATTCATGATCTATCTAATTATTTATCACCCATATTCCAAAAGCATGATTTATAATGAATGCATTTAGTGATAAAAAAGGGGGTTTTTATAACTTCAAATGACAGGAGCTCTAGAGGCTACCTTGTTTTTCACATGAAGGGTGCAGTTTCAAATGAAGGCATGGAAACCAGTAAGTATTGGCTTCTGTTTTTGTTGTCCATCTTCCAGAAATTTTTGACTTAAGACTCTGTGTACTGTAGTTCTTTCCACAGACAGCTGACTGATATTTGAAGTTTTTATTTCTTCAAGAAAAATATGGTATATCTTTCCCAAGTCTCACTCTTGTTCATAAATGTATGTATTTTTATTTGTGGAAAAACTATACAAGCTGACTGTGTACATCAATCTACGGTAAGAATTTTAGCAATATTATTTTAGCTAGGAAAGCATGATTATATGGTTTTAAATATTTATATTAGATGTTTGAAAAGATAAATTATACTACCCAACGTAATATGTGAAAAAAATTAGTGTTTATTAGAAATGCTGAAACTTTGCTTAAATGATGTTATTTAAAAATTTAGAAAACAATCAACTGAGGATCGACTCGATACATTTCTTGTGAGAATATTTTAAAGAAACTGCAGGTCTTGGTTAAAAACTAGCTAGAATTCTGGTAGATAATTGAAAACTTTACTTAAAAAACTATTCTATAAACTTTCATATTTCAAATATAGTCTTGTGAGTGATTACCTAGGATATTAGAAACTTTTATTCAAAGCAATGTCAGAGAAATAGCTAATATATTATCTACAATGCTATGAGTGTATGGGGATTTGTATGCTACATATTTAAATATTTACCACTGTATGAATACAAAATTCTGAAGTTCAAAAGTTAAGGAAGAATAAATTCTAGGAAAGCTAAAGAAATATTAATAACTCTTTAAAATACTAAATATTTAAGAATCTTATTTCAATTCAACAAAATATACTGTTAACCTAGGTGTTTGAAAACATCTAGTATGTTAGTTATTATAGAGTAGAAGAGAAAGAGCAAGAGTTAAAAATAGATCTATCTAACAAAATGTGTTTATCTTTTTGGGGCAGATATCTTTTATAAATGATTAGTTCTTTACCTTTCTCTCAATATCCAGGTGAAAGGAGGACAAAGCTTGTTATTATTTTTCTAAAAATGAGTTATTTAAATCAATGTGATTTCTATCAAAGAATATTTTAACATCGACACAATCATAGTGCCAAGAATAGATATTGTTGGAATGACAGCTGAAGCTGGCTTTGTAAAATGACATCTGTTGTTGATTTTGCAAAGTAAAATTCCACGCTTTCTTTTCTGTTATTACTGATACCTTTCAAACTAATGAGTACTTTACTTTTAAATCTCTAAATTCTTTTTTTAAATGTATTTTATTGATTATGCTATTACAGTTGTCCCATTTTCTCCCCTTTCTTCCTCTCCACCCCCACCCCCCTTCCCCGCCCTTTAGTTTTTGTCCATAGGTCATATACGTAAGTTCTTTGTCTTCTACATTTCCTATACTATTCTTAACCCCCTCCTGTCTGTTTTCTACCTACCATTTATGCTACTTATTCTCTGTACTTATTCCCCCTCTCTCCCCCTACAACTCCCCTGTTGATATCCCTCCATGCCTTATATAAATCCCTTTAACATTTCATATAATAAAGGCTGGGTGATGATGAACTCCTTGAACTTGACCTTATCTGAGAAGCACTATATCTACCCTTCCATTCTAAATGATAGCTTTGCTGGATAGAGTATTCTTGGATGTAGGTCCTTGCCTTTCATGACTTGGAATACTTCTCTCCAGCCCCTTCTTGCCTGCAAAGTCTCTTTTGAGAAATCAGCTGACAGTCTTATGGGAATTCCTTTGTAGGTAACTATCTCCTTTTCTCTTGCTGCTTCTAAGATTCTCTCCTTATTTTTAATCTTGGGTAATGTCATTATGATGTGTCTTGGTGTGTTCCTCTTTGGATCCAACTTTTTTGGGACTCTCTGAGCTTCCTGAAAATGTATTTCCTTCACCAGCTTGGGGAAGTTCTCCTCATTATTTGTTCAAATAAGTTTTCAATCCCTTGGTCTTCCTCTTCTCCTTCTGGCACCCCTATGACTTGGATGTTGGGATGTTTAAAGATATCCTGGAGGTTCCTAAGCCTGTCCTCAGTTTTTTGAATTCTTGTTTCTTCATTCTTTTCTGGTTGGATGTTTTTTTCTTTCTGCTGGTCCACTGCGTTGGGTCCCAGTTTCCTTCTCATTCCTTCTCATTTGTTCAAGTAATTGCAACAATTTTTCTTTGAATCCTGTGAGCATCCTGATTACCAGTGCTTTGAACTGTGCATAGTGCTTTGATAGGTTGGCTATCTCTTCATCACTTAGTTGTATTTTTTCTGGAGCTTTGATATGTTCTTTCATTTGGGCCATTTTTTTTCCCTCGGTGCGCCTGTTACTTTAAGGGGCAGAGCCTTAGGTGTTCACCAGGGTGGGGTAACCCACCTGGTTGTGTTGGGACGCTGTCTGTGGGGGGCAGGGCCTGAGAGAACAATGGTGCTTGCTCTGTTCTCCGCACTTCCCCAGCTACCCACAAGCAAGTTGGGCCCTTCTTTGCTGACTCCGGGGTGAGTGGACGGGCCTGCACAGTGCCAAGTCCCTGTGGGTCTCCCCAACGAACTCTCCTGTGAGGCCGGTAGTTCCTCCCACTGTCGCCTCAACCCCCACAGGTGTATTCAATTGTTGGTTTGAGGATTTAGTTCCCTGTGTTGGTGGGCCGCTCGGTCTGTTCCGCTCCCCAGCTTTTTCTCCCAGTTTATCTGTGCGAGAATGAGGGACCGCCCAGTCCACCAGTCTCAGCCCCGGTTTCACCAAGTGCACCTGCCACGTTTTGGCCAGGTGTGCTCGCCATGGGCCTCTCCTGGCAGCTGGAGCGTTGCCGGTACCGCTCCACAAACCACGTCTTGCCGAGCGCTCTCCTCCTGGCTCCACCCCGCTTACCGGTCTGGATGAACGTGTCTTCTTTAACTCCTTGGTTGTCGGACTTCCACTCAGTTCAGTTTTCTGTCAGATCTGGCTGTTTTTGTTTTTTAAATTGTTGTTTTTCCTCTTTTGGTTGTACGAGGCGGCACAGTGTGTCTACCTACACCTCCATCTTGGCTGGAAGTCAGCCTATGTATCTTAAATCTCTAAATTCTTTAGCTTATACAAAAGTGACAATTCTACTACATTTCTCTATCCTCCACCACCCCTGAACGTGATTCCTAATAATTAGTGTCAGAAAGTGCATTTGGCATAGCAATGTTGTAGGTATATCAGGGAAACTTCTTAGTCCATGTTCAAGGAACTTCAAATTGCAAGATTCCCAGAAGACAGATGGCTTAGCACTGTATCACACCCACAAAGATGCAAAAATTAAAGCTACACAGAGCCGCAGTTATAGAGAACAGAGCCTAAATGCAGTTGGCCCTCTGCATCCGTGGGTTCTGTATGCATAGATTCAACTAACTGCGGATAGAAAAATTTGGAAAAAAAGTTGTATATTGTTGCTGATGTCTACCATGTAGGTAGGCCTACAATGGTTGCATCTGTCTTGAATAGATACAGACCTTTTCTTGGTCACTGTTCTCCAAACAATATAGTATAACAACTATTTACACAGCATTCACATTGTGTTAGGTACTAGAAGTAATCTAGATATGATTTAAAGTACACAGGAAGAAATGTACAGGTTACATGTGAATACCATGCCATTTTATATTAGGTGCCTGAGCATCTGTGGATTTGCATATTTGCAGGGGTCTTGTGACCAATCTCTGTGGATATCAAGGATGACTGTAAGTCCTTTGGGAATTTAAGAAAAAAAAGAGGAAAGCAAAACTATTGAACTAACATACAATTATTATTCATACCCAGAATTTACCCATAGGGTTTACTTGTGGAAGTTTGAACTAACCAGTTCATTGTTTTGTTTTTTGTCTGAATGATCATCCTTGTTATATCATGAAATGTCATCTTTTCTATTTGGTATTTTTATTCATTGTGTGTTAGGCCATATAACATACTTCATATATTTTTCTTATTTCTTATTTTTTAATGTAAAGGATTCAACAGTAGTTAATATTGTAGAAGATGTATCTCACGCAAAAGATGAAAGTAAAAGTAATGATACTGTTTATAAGGAAGACTGTGAGGAATCATGTGATATTAAAACTAAAATTACACGAGAGGAAAAACATTTCATGTGTAGTAAGTATTACAACTAACCACAATTATAAAGGTATATGATTTTATTATTTTTAGGGGAGACATAGAAAAGCTATGCCTTAAATTTTGTTTGGGTCCTTTTATATATATCCTATTCATGCTAGGTCAGAGGTTTTATGTGTTTGACACCTAGTATGGGCTTAGTAAATATTTGATAAATGAGCAAATCCTTCTGTGTAGCCCAGTGGCATCGAGAGACCACAGAAAAAAGGGGCAAGCCAGAGGGCACTGATAGTAGTTTTGTATCAATTTGCCTAGAGCTATTTTCCTACTTCCATTTGAGACAATAGGAAATTTCACCTTAGTTTTGAGGGGGGGAGATTCATTAATACTGAATAACTGCTACAAGGTATAATACAAATTCATAACGATTTATGTAACAAAACATAAAAAACGAAAAGTTTAAAATCACAATTCTCGTTTAAAACCAGTAGCAATGCAGTAATTTTCATGGTCTATTACATGTGCATAGGGGTGGGATGGAAGAGGGGAATCAGAAGTGAGAGAGATGGTAATTTGATCCAGTTCTTACAGGGCTATAAGTCACAAAGTATAAAAAATTTTGCTTTAATGTGCTTAATTCTATGTATAACACAAGTGTCTCAGGCTTCTCAAACCAGGGAGTGGAGCTTTGAGTCTATTATGAACAAAATAAACTAACAAGCTAAACAGTAACAGACTCATAGATAGGGAATGGACTGACTGCTACCAGAAGAGGAGTCATGGGACCTGCTGAAAAAGGTGAAGGAATTCAACAAAAACAAAACAAAACAAAGCAACCCTCGCAGACAACAGCATGGTGATTACAAGAGGGAAATGGGTGAGGCGAGCTGGAAGAGGGTAAAGGGGAGAAAATGGTGATGGAAGGAGACTTGACTTGGGATGTTGAACACAAAATATAATATCCAGATGTTGTAGAATTGTACATCTGAAACCTATATAATTTTATTAGCCAGTGTCACTACAATAAATTCAATAAAAACAAAAATAAAAATAAAAATGTTCTTTCTTAAAAAAAGATGTCTAAAATCATGAAGAATTGAGTAGAAACTAAGGCACAAAGTAAAAAAGAGAGATGAAGGCTGGGTGAGGTAGATTTTAAAATATCAAGAGTTATTAATGTGATTCTACTGCTTGAGTGAAAGGAACACAGAAATAAAACAATTTTTAAAAGAATAATGTATACAATAATGTGTGGTTCCTTTTGTGATAAGGGACATCATCAGGTCTCATAAATATATCGTAGTCAATTTTGTTGGGTATATTGTAGAGAATGTCTTGGTGTGAGAAATACACACTGAAATACCCAGGGATATCATTGGCAGCAAGCTCTCAAATAATTTAAGAAAAAGTTCTTTGTACTCTTCTTGAAACTATTCTATCAGTAATATTGTTTTAAAATAAAAACACTTTTAAAAAGGAAAATACATAGTGAAAATTTGATGAGAAACAAACCAACCCAAACATTTGACTGTTTATGATGTGTGCACTGTATGTGTGTTTGTAATTTGTTTATATAAAAATATAATACAATATAAAAATTAAAAGAAAGGTTAATTTTTTTTCCTAAGATTTTTATTTATTTATTTTTAGAGAGAGGGGAAGGGAGGGAAACAGAGAGGGAGAGAAACAGCAATGTATGGTTGCCTCTCACACGGCCCTCACTGGGGACCTGGCCTGCAACCCAGGCATGTGCCCCAACTGGGAATCGAACCGGGATCCTCTGGTTCCCAGCCCGCTCTCAGTCCACTGAGCTACACCAGCCGGGCAAAAGACAGGTTAATTTTAAAATTAAATAACATAATAAGGCCTTCTTGCCTTTTTCTTTTTTGTTAAAAGATTTTTAATGATACAATTCTGAACTATTTTAAATCAGCTAAAATTGCACCAGATCCATTTGATGAATAAAAAGATTGTGAGTATGAATAATTGCCTTAGTATTTTTTTCACTTTTTTTTATTGATGTTCGAATACAATTGTCTTCATTTTCCCACTACCACTTTCTTCTGCCCTACCCATGCCTACCTCCCACCCTCAATCCTACCCCTCCTTGGCTCTGTCCATGGGTCCCTCATAAATGTTCATTCCCCCATGTCCAACCCATGTCCGTTACATCTGCTGCCATGATTTCTGACAGTTGTATTCAGTATGAGTTAATGTATGTATGTGCCCTTGTTTGATCATTTTTTAAAATTCAACCAGAAGTTTCAGGCAGCCAGAGCCCAGGGGTTAGGTAGCTGCGCTGGTCTGAGAGCATTTTCCTGGCAGCTGGGCCAACACACCACAGTCCCTCCTGGTTGAAATAGTCTCCATTTCTCCAGGGTGGTGCCTGTGCCCTCCACTGTGGTAGGGCTCCCAGAGTCTTCAAGGGATGTGGTATAATGGTCACACCGGTCATGCCAACATTGTCAATCTCTGCCAGGCCACAGGGCACTGATTCTTGGTTACGAAGTTCTTATCCTAATTCTTGCAGTCATGCAGATGATTCATAAGGGAACCCAGAACAGGTAAGAAGAACTTCTTAAAGCCCTAGCACTTATCCATCCCCTGGCCCTTTTATGGGACTAGACTTCTAAAGTAAAATCTCCGAGTGTCAATTAAAGAGTGGTCAGATCTGAAATTCCTCACCCACTCAAGACAATTATTGTATCTTGTTCTCTTGAAGCCTGCTGGGCATGGGACATCAGCCAATGGTGCTCAAAACTTGTAGGTGAAGCCTGGCACTTTTATTTTGAGGATCATTTTTATGCCCCACTCCCAAAATGTGAATTTAAAATGATCCACATAAGCATAAACTCATGTTTTTCACCATCAGCCCAAGGAAATGCTATAATTCATGAATAAGAAGTCCCAGTAAACAAAAAAGATTTTATTTATTTATTTTTAGAGAAAAGGGAAGGGAAGGAGAAAGAGAGGGAGGGAAACATCAATGTATGGTGGCCTCTCATGTGTCCCCTATTGGGTACTTGGTTTGCAACCCAGGCATGTGCCCTGACTGGGAATCAAACTGGTCACCCTTTGGTTGGAAGGCTGGTGCTCAATCCACTGAGCTACACCAGCCAAGGCCTTTTACTTTCTTATATAATAAGAATCAATGAACTGTAATTAAACAAAAAAAATTAATTAAAAAAAAAGAATCAATGAGTCTTGGACCTCCTGCTTCTATACCTCACATCTTATAAAGTGAGAATCAATATTCAAAATATTGTCTTTCAATTACATCAGATTAAATTATTTGGGGATAATCTAAATTATTAGGAAGCATAGTTTCATTAAGAAGTCTAAAAGCAGTTTTGTTCTTGGTTAATCCTGAGTTATTAAAAAATACACTAGCTAGAATATGTAATTTTGAGTATTCAGAAAAATTACTGTTTACATATTTATCCAAAATTGTGTGAAATTCATTATTTTTACTGTAATTGCTTTCTATAACAACTTCATATTTAGCAAATATTTTTATTATGGTTTAAGGAAATTTGCAAAATTCTATCATTTCTTATACACGAAGTACCAAAAAACTACTAAGAAATATAATGGATGAGCAGCAAGCTTCCTTGGATTACTTATCTAATCAGGTATGGATTTTGGGTATTGTGTTGTTATTCTATTTGCACAATGGTATATCCATATTTTGCCATGTATAATGCACACCCACATTTTTGTGCACATTATACATGAGATTATCATACCCATTATTATATGCATGGTATGCAATCTTTATGTCCATGTATAATGAGCATCCTTATTTTCCCTAAAAATCTGGGCAAAAGAAGTGCGCATTATATACAGCAAAATATGGTAGTTAGCTAGAGGTACAATCATTTAATTGTTTAATGCATTCATGTCCAAACATCTATTTAGTGTCCTATTATGTTGGAGGCATCATAGTAAGCCTCAAGCAAACAGAAATTAATAAATAAACGGACCTTTACTTAAGGGTTATACAGTCTAGAAGAGCAGAATAATATACTGAAAATGTTGCAAATGCTGTTAGAAGACATAAAAGAGATATTCAAGATCCAAGATGCGAGAAAACTTACTAGATGATAGAGCTCCTGAGATGAGTCATGAAAGGTGAATAAATGTTTCAAAGGTCACAAAGGTTGAGTAAGAAGGACAGGACATTGCATTCTGTGGAGATACTTCAGTTGGTGCAGGGATGGAGCAGTGTCGTGGGGATTTCATCCCTGCCAAAACCCGTGGGTGACTGCAACTCGATGCGTGAAAGAATCTCATACCGAGACACGCGGGGAAAGGAGAGTCCGGAGCCACGGGACCAATTCCTCCATCTTGGGAAAAGGCCTCGTGGGTAGCTTAGCCGGGGTTTTTATTAAAGTTTTGGGACACATTTACATTGGATTGATTATTCATGGGATTAAGCAGAACAGGGACAGGTTTACTCATTAGCAGAGCATTAGGATGTAAATTCAGGTCTGGTGGCAGACAGGATCAGGGTAAAATATTAAACAGGGCTCAGCAAGCCGGAATCTCTTAAGATACATTTTTGCCAAATTCCTATTAGAGAATTCCTATTCCACAGACACAATCTACACTTGCCCACACGGGAATCATGCGGAGCTGCGCTCAAAACACGTAAATTCTCAGGACTGTGTGTTTACACGTGTGTGGAAAGAACTGCCACAGAGCAGCTGTTGAGTTAAGGATGTAGAAGGAAAACTGACTTAAAGAAATAGGAATTATTGTCATTTACTGTTCATAGTTTTTGATCTTCTATTTCTTAGATAAGTCCCTTTAACATTTCATATAATAATGGCTTGGTAATGATGAACTTCTTTAACTTTACCCTATCTGGGAAAACTGTAATAGCACAATCAATAAAACATACTTTAAAAAAAAGAAAAAAAAGAAAGAAACAGGAATTATATCATGTCACACCAACAAGTTACCCGAATGTCTGAGCAGGGTAATGAAATGATCAGGTTGGCAGCTGGTGTGAAGGATGACTTGAGGAAGAGCAGAGGAAAGGGGCAGGGACTTTGGATAGGAAACTACAACAATGGTTCAAGCAAGATCTAAAGAATAGATTTGCAAGAGCAGTCAAGTGCAGAAATGGGCAGATAAAAGCAAGAGCAGGAGGTAAACCATACTGAATTTAAAGGTTGCTATTTAGCTATGCTTTTATGGCTTTGTTAAAATAGTAAAGGATTCAATGTAGAAAAATGGCCATTATATATGTTTCAGAGCTGTATTTCTAAAAGGCTTAGAGATATCAGTTATATAAAATTCAGCTAATGAAGGTTTGTTCAGATATAAATTTGCTTAAATGTGTGCATGTATATTTAGGTTAATGAGCTCATGAATCGAGTCCTCCTTTTGACTGCTGAAGTTTTCAGAAAACAGCTGGATCCTTTTCCTCACAGACCAGTTCAGTCACATGGTGAGAGCTTCAGTATTTCAGCCTTTTATTCTTGTCTGTTATTGCTTAAAAATTTCCTGGACAGGTTGGGGCAGTTGGAGGTTTTGTTTAAAAAATACAGCTCACTATTATCTAACAGAGTGGAGGAATAATGCCTGCCATGGAGCAAATTTCAACCCACACTGTGCGTACTTTCCTAACTTGGGGAATGTTTGTCACTGTGTGAAAACCATGGCTGTAATCAGACCTTCTGAACCTGCTGATAATAGCACAGTTTTATGGAATTGGATTCTGGGCTCCCCCTCGCATTTTATTAATAATTAATCTTCAGTTAGAAGAAAAGAAAGTTTCAGAGTTCCTCCCACCTATAAAAAGTATTTTTTGACATGTTTAAAGTATTTCAAATTGGGACTTAAAATTTGAAAAGAAAAAGAAAGAAGACAGAAATAAACTGGAATTGAACACTTTTTGGACTAAAATACAGTAGAGTAATTCCTAGAAGTGTGAATTTCTAAGAAAAATGCCCACAAATCTTACAAATATGAATTAATATCAAAAACTTCCAAGCAGATAAGTGTTATCGAGGGCCTAGTACTATACGGTCTCTTTTTTCCCTTACAAAGGGAAGGGAATAAACAGTTACTGAGAATCTCCTATGTGTCAGGCACTCACATGTTACTTTGTTATTATTTTATTGTATACTACTTTTTTTTAATTACTTTATTGTTGTTCAATTACAGTTATTTGATTCCTATTGTATACTACTTATTCCCCACAACCACCTTAGGTGGGTAGTGTTACAAGGTGGTGGAGCATGGAGTCTGATGTCAGGCTGCCTTCTTTAAATCCCTCATCTATTGTTTTCTTAATATCAGTTTCCTCATCGGTAAACTGCTAATAACTACCTCATATGTTTGTTGTGAGGATTAAGTGAGTAAATATATGAAAAACTCCTAAAATACTGCCTGATGCATAGGAAGGCAATATGAGGGTTTGCTGTGATGATGATTATTATCAGATGAGGAATATGCAACCCAGAAAAATCTGAATAGTCTGTTCACACTTATTTGGATGATGATGTCAAAGCAGATATTCCAACCCAGATCAGTCTTTCATTGGGAACTTCTATCATATCTCAGAGGATAAATTTATTATAAAAATGTGTCAATAATTCACAATTAAGGCAACAAATCATGTCTCCTGTAAATGAAGAGAATGGCAAATAATTTTATAGCTAATTTTTTATACATGACATCTTTTGAGTATTCACTGTGTGCTAGGCATTGTGCTAAGTCCTTTACATAAGGCCTTATGGTATAAATCACCAGAATAACACTACAAAGTAGATATTATTATTATTGTGGGATTACACATGAAGAAAAGAGGTTAAGTAACTTGGCTAATGTTCTCAATTAGGAAGGAGTGATGCTAGGACTCTAACCTGGGCTCCTGGCTCTGGAGTCCTAGGCTTTCATGTGTTTATTTTTCTGGGTAGTTGACACTTGTAGGAGTTGAATTCATTGTATTACATTTATAAAAGATAATACAGAGAAAAGTATCTTAGAGTAAGATGTAATACCCTTGTCCACATTAATGTCTTTACAATTCTCTGGCAGCCGTAGAAAGCTTTGGGGAGGGTGGTTATAGGGTGCTATATATAGTTCTCTTGTCAACAGAACAGACTCTGGCTTCAAGCACGATTTCTTCTCGGTGGAGAAAGTGATTTTGCCCTTCTCTCCCTTGGCTGCTTATAATAGTGGCCCCCGACACATCAGAACTTCTGAAGTTTTGAACAGAGTAGACAGAGTAGTCGAAGATATGTCTATAGTAGTTAATCTACTTCATTCCTTTGGGTTTTCTCCTCCTCATCCATAAAGATGACCTTTCCACACTATGCCCCCAAGATAAGCCTAAATTCCTGAAGGCATTATTTATTGGGCAAGAGAATGTATAATTATAAAACATATTAAATAAGTGTTAATCCCAAATGAAAGTTTTACACAGTATTGAATACTAATAACTAACAGTGATGTTATATTTATTGCAGCATTCATTCTTTAATCCCAGTTCTTCCATCTATTTTCTCCTTAATTTTCCAAAACTTAAAATCATTGCATCATTAATGGAAATTATAATAATTTCAGTAAAATGATTGTTTTAAATGTGCCCATGCAAATATTATAGGTAACTAATTTTGCTTTTCTAGGTTTAGATTGTACTGATATTAAAGATACTGTTGGCTCTGTTACCAAAACACCAAGCGGTTTATATGTCATCTATCCAGAAGGATCTAGCTACCCATTTGAGGTAAAATTTTCCCTTATTATATGAAATAGGATAAGCAACTTATCCTATTCGTATGATGTACCAACTTATTTAATATTGAACTTTAATTGTTTAATATTTAATTTTTTTCTTGAAAAAGTTTAAATAAATTAGAAAAAGTTCCAGTTTCAAAATTTTGGTATTTTGGAATTCTTTGCCCAAACCACAAAATGCATAAAAGACCTAGAGAATCTTTCAGTTTTCTACTTGAGTTTTCTTGCTTATACTTTTCAAAGTAAATCCTTTTGGTGCACGATCTTATATAATCTTTATAGTGGGCAGAACTGTGTAATATAAATACTTCCTTTAATTAGCTATGGGTACTAGAAATTAATAGTATGTTTTGCCTTGGAGCTTACTAAAAATACTTTTGATCTTCCTTCTTATATGTGGTTATAATTTTTGTATGACAAGTGGTTTTATGATTTTTTAAGAAATTAATAATTTAAAAAACCATTAAAGTAAGGCAGATTGAGAAGTTTCACCATTCTTAAATTGAATAAAATAAACAACTAATGTCTATTCTTTGTAGTTCCATGCTAGGATTTCTAGAAGAAATTTCTACTAGAAATTATGTGTTATTATATGCCCCCAAGATAAGCCTAAAGATAAGCCATATATATAAATATATATGATATATATATATACTTTTTATGGGTCCCTTTTTTAAGTTTAATGACACTAATATCACACCTTATTTTTATTTTTTCTAAAGGGAAGGGAGGGAGAAAGAGAGGGAGAGAAACATCAATGTGTGGCTGCCTCTCACGTGGCTCCCACTGGGGATCTGGCCTGCAACCCAGGCATGTTCCCTGACTGGGAATCGAACCGGTGACCCCCTGGTTTGCAGCCTGCGCTCAATCCACTGAGCTACACCAGCCAGGGCATATCCCACCTTATTGATAGTCTTTATTACACAATAAAGTAATTTTTTTCTAACTACCAGTTTCTAAGAGTTACTAACATCATTTTTTGACATCTATTGACAAGATTTCAAAAAATTAGCAATTAGGTGGGACATAATTTTTAAATTACTTAAATTATTTCACCTGCAGATTCAAATATGGGCCTGAGCAGATGTGAAAAGGGAAGTCTTCTAATTTTTTTTTATTTTTTAAAAGATTTTATTTAGTTATTTTTAGAGTGGGGAAGGAGGAGGGGTGGGGAGAGAAACATCAATGTGTGGTTGCATCTTGTGGGCTCCCTACTGGGGACCTAGTCCGAAACCCAGGCATGTGCCCTGTCTGGGCATTGAACCAGCGACCCTTTGGTTCACAGGCCAGCACTCAGTCCACTGAGCCACACCAGCCAGGGTGTAATTTTTGAAGAATGGGATGCATGATTACCTCATGGGGGAAATAATTGTTCCCTAACTTCCTCCATCCGGTCTTTCTCTGTGCAGTGGGATGTTTCTAATGGAGAGGATTACTCTGATTTTCTGTCACTTCTATGGGTTCCCTACAGTGGTCATCTTAGGGGCATTTTACACAGTACCCTAGATAGACCTATGAGTGCCTGCTGAGAGTGGTCACAGATCATGCTTTTCTGTCTGAAAATTCCAGTCTAAACACAGTCCTTCCAGGCCTTTGAGAAAAGAACAATCAAAGACAAGCACATAGGAATATTCAACACTTAAAAAAATGAATCAGCATTTTCAATTTGTAAAGAAATACATCATACCTATATATTTAAAAATGACTGACATAGGGACTACATTTCAGTTAACTAGATGTTTTTTATGATAAATAAAATTATTTCTAGAAATTAAAAAAATCTGAGTATACTAATATCATACAATAGCACTGATAGTGTCAGTGAAAGTATCTTCTCTTTCTCCAGGTTTAAGGGTGAAGCATGAGTTTTATATGAAAGAATCAAAGTCATAGTATATTATTTTTGTCTTTCTGGGTCTATTTTAGGTAATGTGTGACATGGATTACAGAGGAGGTGGATGGACTGTGATACAGACAAGGATTGATGGGATAATTGATTTTCAAAGGTTGTGGTGTGATTATCTGGATGGATTTGGCGACCTTTTAGGTCAAATTATATTTTTTTCTCCTCTATCTTTTTTTTCTTTTTTTTGGTATTATACTTACAGACTGTCTCTTTGTCAAATTGTTAGTAAAAATAGCAAATCCTTGTGAATATCTATATATGACTAAATCATTCTCTTAATATGCCAAATGATTCAAAATGACTACAGCTTCAGTTGGAATTTGGAAATCTGTAATTTTAGATACCCGTTGGCATGTGTTTGAGTGGAAATTCTAAATTGGGTGTTTATTAAAAGTATCTGCCATGCACACAGCAGAGTTCTGACAGGTGATCAACAACTATTTGTAGAATGAAAAACTGAATGGGCATGGTTGTCATAAACCTTGAAATTTTCCAGATATGTGTTGTGTCTACACAAGTAAATAATGAAGAATTCAGGTATGTGGCTGTACAAATTCAAATGTGAATTTGAGTAATGTGAACTGGGAGTAGTGTTTTATAAAAATATCAATTAAGATAACTATGTTCAAAATTTGAAAAATGTAAACCTCATGTCGATTGTAAAATGTATTTACATTATTGTCACCTAACAGCATAGTTTTTGCTGGTGTATAGAAATATCAGTATTTCTGAACTCTGTAGATTTACAATAGTTGGAATGTTTACAGGTGATTTTGACCATTTTTATGCTATTTTAAATTACTATTGTTTTAATTTAAATCTTTAGCATCCAAGAATAATGTCACCCAAGCATTTAGCACTGAGTGCCAGTGATTTTAGAAGGAACATGAAATGTAATAAAATATTATACATAAGGCCAAATAGCTGTGTTTTCTCAGCATTAACCTCCAAGTTTCCAGTGAGTGCTTCTTCCTGAATTCAGGCTCTGAATTGTCATTTTCCTTACATTATGCTTATTTCTATGGGGAAATTATATGAGTTTGGACAAAAAGGTCTTCAAGCAGGTATACCAATCATGAATAGACTGCTTTGTACCTCCTATACATGTTTTTAAAAACTTGAAATTAAATTAAATATATTGTTAGTTCTTAAATTTGGGGTTGTGGGAAAGGAGAAATATGGCAGGGACATTGAAAATGGACAGACATAGCCTTTGAGACACTACACAGACCTTTAGGGACCCATGTTACTTCCTGTACTCCTGTATTACTTCCTTGTACCCCCTTTCTTCCTGTACTTCTCCAGGATAATTTTCAGTTCTAAGTGGGTGTGTGGCTAAAACTCCTCTGTAAGCCTTGGAGAAGGAGTTTGTATCTTAGCTATAGTTTTAAGAGTTTGAATGTTGTAACACTGTCCCCCCAACTCTTTAAGGTTTATTTTGACTAGACCTTTACTTCCTTACTTCATGATTCAAGTAGAGAAATATATTTTAGAGCAGGAGTGTACACATTTAGGTTATTCCATGGTGGGTGGGGGAAGTAGAAAGCCATTGGCTAGAACTTACAAAAGGTATGAACTCTGAATTAGGGGGTTTAATAATTCATCCTAGATCTACAATTGTCTTAGAAATATTGACCCTAAACCTGGAGATACTCCATTGTTACATTACATTTTCATTCATAGGTACAAACTGGATTGTAAAAAAGAAATATTTGTTCACAAAGCATTACTCTCAAAGACAGGAAAAAATAATTTCAACTGAGCATTATCAGGAAATGTATTATAATGATATGTTGATTTGTAGATTAAACCTGTTATATTTACTAGTAGTCATCATTTTACTACCTGCCATAATATTTCATCTGGCTTTTTATTGACATGTTTTAAGGTAAAACTTGACTTTTTACTTAATTAATCTTTAAATAAATTTTTGAATTTAATTTGGAGAAATGAAAATAAAACAGAGTCCACTTATCTCCAGTATAGAGAAATAGAAGTGGGAAGATTTTTTTTTTTTTGCAAAATAGGCAAACACTGATAATTTGAGTGAGGACCATCAGTCCCTGCAATGATTTATGGGAGCCATTTCAGAGTTATAGAGATAGTAAACAACACCAAAAACTCAGTAATAAAGAGTTACACTGATTTGTATTAACATATATTTTAAAAAGCTGTTTTTGTTTTTACAGGTGAATTTTGGCTAGGACTAAAAAAGATTTTTTATATAGTAAATCAGAAAAATACCAGTTTTTTGTTGTATGTGGCATTAGAATCTGAAGATGACACATTGGCTTATGCATCATATGATAATTTTTGGCTAGAGGATGAAACAAGATTTTTTAAAATTCACTTAGGACGGTATTCAGGAAATGCTGGTAAGTTTTTTATTCCTAAAATTACCCAGAAGCTTTAAATATAATTGACACAATAATAGGTGAAGATAAAAATAATGCATTTCTTGGTATACGACACATAACTGATAACGGAAAAGAGTAGGAATGAGAAAACTGACCAGTCTTGAGTTTGGAAACGGTGTTATGGCTGTTGCAGCACGTCATGATTTGCTACATGTAATCTCAGTTGATTCTTTACGTAAAGAGCCTGTGGGTTTTTTTTTTAACTATATTTTATTGATTATGCTG
>PVJI01017420.1:0-16519 GCA_004026765.1 Micronycteris hirsuta
ACTTTTTTCCGAACTCCTGAGAATCGGCAGTATCTGAGCCTTCGGTTGGTGGACAGCTTGGGCTGAGACTCAGCGCTCGGAGGCGCGCGCGGCTGCCCAGGGGGGCCAACCCGGAGGGTGCGTCCCGCTGGCGATTCGCTGTCGCAGGTTGGACGATTATCTTCATCTTTCGAAGGAAACACACACCGTTCACACGCCTTTGTCTTGAAAACGTTTCCCAGAGTGTGAAAGAATTGGAGACAGGATTTCTTTAAAAAATTGTAGTGCGTATGAACTTTCAAGGCAGATCACTTTAGACGCAAAAGAAAAAATGGGTAACGGCTCTCGTCAGTGGTATATTTTGATGAACAACAACAACAAAAAAGCTTTTATACTTTGAAATATGGAGACATAGCAAAATCCCAAAGAAAATATGCCCTGAAATTATTACTCTTTTGATATTTTTATAACACAAAACCGACTTGCTTCGTGATGTTAGTTCTTTGTTACCACAGGATGTCACTGTGTATATAGTTCCCAAAACACTGCGGAAGGTTCCCACCACTGATAGCAAAAAAAGAAAAAGACAACACCGCTGCCAGCTCATGAAGGACACTTAGTCGTCACTAAAATGTCCATCCTAAAATTTTGGTACAGAATCTCTGTGTGTCTTCCCCAGAAAATGGAATTAATTTTATTGGAAACCGTAGAATTGTATTGTAATTATCCGTTGGCCATGCTGTTCTTTCTTAGAGAAAAGGGGTAAAGACATGATGCAGAGAGGGTATATTAAAAAGTGCGGATTTCACAGGATTTATCAGGTGTCCACCCGACCGGAAGGGGCTGGGAACGGAAGAGGCAGGAGAGTTGAAATGAGAGAGTCTGTTCCTTTTGGTGAATGTCACTGTGGATCACGTGAGTGCAACCTTACGGACGTGGGGTCGCCCGGTCCCCAAGGGTCAAATCCGTAGTGTGGTGGACGGCGGCCGCTGGGCCCCCCTCACCCTGCCTTCTGGCCTGACAGTCCGAGAGTCACTTGGCTCCTACTTAGCAAACCCCGTTTAAAACCTAAGATGATAAATATTTGCAGGGAAATAGGTCGAATCTATTGGCCTTACCGAAATTTCTGCTGCACATGGAGTTTTACCTATTGTTGTACGGACCACCCCCCCTGCCCTTGGTGGCCGGGGGGCACCGTGCCCCCGGACCTCAGGCTGTGACACGGGAGCGCTGAGCCCCCAGGGGACGCGGCCCACGGTCGGTCCCCTCAAACACAATGTCCAATTTCAAAAATTTGCAATTCCTCACACTTGGAAGAATTTCAACCCGTTGCATCTTAAAAGAAGTTCTGAAGGGAACTGAATTTTCTAGTGAAATTCTTCTGGGCAAGGATATAGCCTAAGAGCATTTTTATGACAGATTTGGTCTAATTTTACCTTAATTTTTTTTTTATTGATGCCTCTTCTTTCCAAGCCACACGGCACCTGGGCGTTGCTGGCCATGCTCCCAAAATTACACACACAGGACATCCGCACCAATAGCCACTGAGGCTTCCCCCAGACTGACGGGCCCAAACTCCCTGGCCCACAGTTCCTGTCCCATGCAGGGGGGCTCGTCACCCCAACAGACTCCAATAGACGTGGAACACAGATTCCCGTACACACAGCAACTTGCACGCTGGCCTGACTAAAGAGAGCTAACCCATCCCCGGAGCGCACACGCCATCTGGTCCTCCACAGGCTGGATTTCTCCTCCCCCGTCTGGGTCCCGACTCCGGGGCCACAGTCCAGGAGGGGGGCACGCGCAGGGCGCAGGGGGAGGCTGCGGCTCCTGTGTGTTCTTTTTCCCCGTGCGTGAGTCTGCCCTCTGGAGGATGGGACGGGGGCAGGGGCAGTGTGTGGGAAGGGCGGTCCTTGCCCGTCAGCTCGGCTAGCAGGGTACGTGCGGGGCACATGGCATGAGGCTGTTCCACACAGACCTTACACGCTTCCAACCCCCACCCCCCCGCTTGCTTTGCAGGGAGAGCCGGGGAACATTTGCGGTGGCAGTGTGCCCTGCTGCTACTGCGTCCCTCACTTCCAGAAAGACTAAACCGGGGGGGTGGCAGCTCCCTGTCCTTGGAGCTGGGACAGTCCCCCTTGGAAGCTGCATCTGGGCTGAGCAGGAGAGACAGGAAAAGGCATTTCACATTCATGCCCCCTCAGGGCCTAGAAAGGTTCCGTTTCTACCAAGTTTCAACGCCACTGACCGCAACACTCTCAGATTCTGGACGGAGAGGGATAATCCTAGCTGGACTCACTCCACACCCAGCCGACACTGCCCCGGTGAGCGAGACGTGTGCCTTAAAAGAACACGCAAAACTCCAACCTGGCCCATCGCGCAGACTTCCCAGCTCCCGTGAACGCCTGTTTCACGCCAGGGTTTCTTTCTCCTCTCTGAGCGGACGGAGACGGGATTTCATTTGTTCACGTGCCAACAGTCTTGTGGGTACCAGCTCGGCGGAGAGTGTGGTTGTTGGGGTTCTTCGTTTCCGAAAACGCTGGTGCCCCACGGCCAGGCATTTTCAGGCTCCACGTGAGACACTGGGGGACGATCTTTAGGTCGGTGACATGGTGTTTGTCACATGGCGTGAGTGTTCCCATCGCAGCTTGTCACCAGTCTCTTGGCCTGGACGCAGCTCGCTGCAGTAGAAGCGTTTGGGTGTATTTTGGGCGGCTGTGCACAATCCCCCACCCTGGCAGCCAGGGGAGGTCACCGAAAATGCCACCGTGCATGGAAACACCTGCCAGTGGCAAGCACCAGGACACTCCTTACCGAAAGGGCTAGAACACAGGACAAACCTCTTCTTCCCCTCGGCAGCCAGTAACAGAATTTTCTGCGATTTCCTTTGCGGACTCAAAGGGCGTCACGGTCATGTGCTCAGGAAGCAAAGCATTTTCAGCCTTCTCCACAAGCTTGCGATGGTCTGAGTGCTTCTCCTGAGGATTTCTAAACTGCATACATGTGGAATTTCATGCTTAATTTCCAATCAGATATAACTATCACTTTAAACGTATTCCGAAAGGCGTCTAGAAATACGGGGGAAAGAACCAGATCGTGAATGTGAAATTCACAATTTTCTGTCGAGCCCACTGCAGATTGCCCCAAATTGAGGAAGTGTGGGATCTGTCCACGTTCCTTTTCTCAAATTTGCCTGCAAGAAATGTTCAGATTCCCGCAGGTTATAGCAGCATCCGCGTGGTATAATCACTTCCAAAGAACCAGGAAAATCATAGTTCAGGCAAAATGACAGACCCTTTCTGTGTCCTTGTTGACTTCACTTTTCCCAGAAAAATCGATTTCCATCATTATGGGGGAAAAGCAGTCTTATCCCTATTACCTCCCGTTGAGGTAATAGACCATCACGACTCAGCCATTCACATTTCTGGGAGACTAAAAACGTGGCTTTTTAAAATGCCTGGTAGTTTTGAAGACTAGGAACTAGGGCATTTCCACTTTTAAATTTTCCACTTTTAAATTTTCTTCTGATGATGAGTTAGCGATTCCAAGGCATAAGCCTGGCCTAGTTCTATTAAGGTCAACAGGGAGAATGTTTCTTTTTTTTAAAAAAATGCCTTCTAATTAAATGAGGCTTTGGGTTTTTTTTTAAGATTTTATTTTATTTTTTTAAGAGATGGGAAAGAGGGAGAAATAGAGGGAGAGAAACATCACTGTGTGGTTGCCTCTTGTGCGCCCCCTGCTGGGGACCTGGCCCGCAACCCAGGCATGTGTCCTGACTGGGAATCGAACTGGCGACCCTTTGGTTCTCAGCCCGCACTCAATTCACTGAGCCACACCAGCCAGGGCTCCTGTGCAAAGGGTTTGGGGGCCAGTTTTGTCCATGAGGGAAGCCCCCAATGAACAGAGTAGCATGTGAGTCCCTCTGACGGGGACATCACACCCACCTGTCCTTGTCTAGTAGTAGAGCCCCAGGCCACCACCCACCAGTCCCCTAAAGTGCCCACTAACGGGGTCCTAGCACTGGTCAGGGCAGGGTGGCCCTGGAAACTATAGAGGGGAAAAAAAAAAAAAAAAGAAAATGGAAGAGGAAAAGGAAAAGAAAAACACCTGCATTCTGAAGTGACTTTCACTGTAACTAAAAAATAAGTAATGACAGAAAACTCACACAGCTTACTAACTACATTTTCAAACTGTCAGGTCGATACGATGGAAGAATTTTAGAAGTAAACTATGCTTTATCACCATCATCACCGCCATCATCATCATCATCACTGACATGCTCTTCAGGTACCACACTAGGTCCTTAGCCATTGAGGCCACAGAAAGGCTTAATGTCTTTTCTAAAGCATAACAAAATTAGGACTTCCATTAAGGAGAAAATGGAAAAGTTTTCTTTAATTTAAAGAGCCAATACACAGCCCTGGCTGGTGTGGCTCAGTGGACTGAGCGCGGGCTGTGAACCAAAGAGTTGCCGGTTCGATTCCCAGTCAGGGCACATGCCTCAGTTGCAGGCCAGGTCCCCAGTGGGGGCCACATAAGAGGCAACCACACATTGATGTTTCTCTCCCTCTCTTTCTCCCTCCCTTCCCTTTTGTCTAAAAATAAATAAATAAAATCTTTAAAAAAAAAAGTCAATACACAAATAACAGGTCAAATTTTTGCTTGCCTAGACACTTCCAGACTGCTCTCCGTCCCAGGAATCCGGGCCTTTTGCCCTGCCTCAACCAGGATTTGAAACTATTCCCACGGAACGGTCCGCCTAATTTTCGGTAGTTGGTTACTACTTCTGCGTTTTTCTTTCATTTGCTTGTTCTGGCTTGACCTCACTTGGCTTTTCTATTCCTTTTCATAAACATGACATTTGAATTGGCCAAGAACTATCTATTTTTCCCTAACACGGATGCATCTGGAAGCATCGTGAGTTTCCTTAGCCCAAAATGACAATCAGTGTGGTGTGCTTCTTATATGATTTGAGTTTAGGTTCGATTCCCTCTAACTGATCTTGGAATTTTTACTTCTAGATAGAAATAGATTATCTAGGCCTCATAGATTGATGAATTTTACAGTGTTTATTATTATTCTTTGTGTTCAGAATCACTATTAAAGCGTTTTTAAAAAGATACTTTCTGATCCTCTTGACCTTCAAAATGCCTAATTTTGCGCTAGTGAATAGTGTTTACCTGCATCCGTTCCTGCAGCTGTGATGTGTTTTCCTTGGGGAGCCGCTCCTAGCCCAGGCTAAGGGTTCCCTCCTCGCGAGCACGTTTTTTTTTCTGGAAGATTCTAACAGTGTTCAGGGATCGGGCCTGGGTGGTCTTGTGTTTACATGCAGTGGTGTGTGTGTGTGTGTGTGTGTGTGTGTGTGTGTGTGTACAGCGGTAAACGTGTGTGTTCCCCTCCCCACCACCCCACCTGTAGTTGAAACAAGTGGGAAGGAGCAAAGCTTCCCAGTGGCAGCAGACGAGCTCCCTCAGCCTTCGGTTCAGAAGAAGGGAAGGAGGGAGGGACAGACAGACTGGCAATCTTCCCATTTCCTGGAAATGTGGGGCCACACTCCTTTTAAAACAAGCAGGCTGAAATCGCGGGTGTGACACTGGCCTGCAGTCCCAAGCAGACTCCCTGGTGATAGCCCCCTGATGGTACGCCCTTGACTTGGGGGCACTTCTGAGAAGTTTGTGCATCGTGGTTTTTTCTCTGATAAGTCAAACGCAGTCCTCAAGAAGCGCGGGGGGGCGGGGGGCGGGCAGAGACCCATCCCCTCGCTGGTTTAGGGCGCAGCTTTCACGCACGACGTGAGAGAGCATCAGGTCTCGTGGGCCGCGCGGGAAGCAGCCACCGCGTGCGCGCTGTCCTCTGTTTTTGAAGCTGGTGTGTGGCCAGCTTCACACAGTGGGGGGGCCGGGGGAGGGGGGTGCAGAGATTCCGGAATCCGAGCGCCTTGGAATGAGTTCCGAGCGCGCCCCTGGCCTGAGAGGGGACCACCCCGCCCAAGTGCCTGCGCCCGCGCCTCCCCAGGCCAGGGGGCCCAGTGCCGGGCCAGGGTCCCCACCCTCTCACCGCGTGGCCTCGGCGGCTCCCGCTGCCCGGCTAACCGCGAGGGACCGGGGGCCCTGGCTCCGGGTCTTCAGGGGTCCCAGGCGGTTCCGAGGTCCCCGTCTAGCTCGCCCTGCAGCTCACGATGTCCTAGTGAAACGAAGACGCACTTGCGCCCCACGTGCCTTGGCGACACGGGCGGCGCCGCGCCCCGCTTCGCCGGCTCCGTCCCCTCCGCGCCCTGCGGCCGTGCCCTGCCTGAGGCCCGCGGGGGCCTGGTGGCCGGGCCGCCCTCTGTATTTGTATTTGGATTCCTACGTTTGTACTTCTAATACGAATAAACGCACATGTTGTCAGAAATTCGGGAGCCCGGAGTGGACATCTCTCTGGGGGGTGGCCGGCTGGGGGCCGGTGAAAGGCGCAGACCAGGGGCGCGGGTCTGCACGGGGCCCGGCCCGCCGGAGGCGGTAGGACACCCACTGCCCCCTCAGAGGCCCTCTCCCCCCCCTCCACCCCTCACCCCCTTCCCCCCCACCCTCCGCCGCGCCCCCGGCCACCCCGTTGGGAGGCAGATTCCGCCAATGCTGGGGGTGGGGGCTTAAGTGTCTTCTCTGGATAAAAGGGTCGCCAGTGGCTCTGCCCAGGGGGACAGCCCCTCCCCCACTCCTGCTAAGCCCAAGCACAGAGACCCCCAGGCCGCGCCTGGAGGGCAGGAGACGCCGCCCCAGGCGCCCAGGCAGCCCGGGATGGCTGTGCATGCGGCCCAGCACAAAATCGTACATTTACTTAAAACACGATGAGATTATTTTTTTCTGTGGTTACGTGTCACAGTGTATTGAACAACTCTTCTTCTTGCCGTGTGGCCCAGAGACACCAAAAGGTTGGACACCCCTGAGAGAAGCCAGTGCGTTCACTGGAGGCGAATGTGTAAACAGCAGTGGCATAATAATGGGATACAGCCCCGGCTGGTGGGGTTCAGTGGGTTGGGCCTGTGACCCAACGGTCGCCGGTTCGATTCTCAGTCAGGGTGCAAACTTATGCTCCAGCCCCGGGCCAGCTGCCAGCCCCCCCACCCCTGCCCTGAGTCCCGGGGGAGCCCCCTGGGGAGCAGTCTGTGGCACTCCAAAGGCAAGAGACAAAAAGGGGGTGATCATCTGGTGACAGTTAAGCTTTAAAATACTGAACTCCTACACAGTTTCCCCAGGGGGAGGAAGAATCGTTGAATAAAACAAGTGAGGAAAATGCAAGGCTGGTGGGGGGGAGGGAATCATTTTCCAAATCGCGAGATGTCACCGGCCCGTTTCTCCTTTGCGTCCTGAAGCCGGTCGTGCCTGGGTCCGGCTCCCCTGGAGGTCCTGAGCTGCTGCGTCTGGAGCGGGAGCCGCAGTCACCACGCGCGTCTGGACACCGTTGCAGCTCTAACCAACCTGGGAGGGACTGTGGAGGTAGCACTGGACGGCGATGGGATATCTGAGCGAACCTCGGCCCCTTAGAATGGGAAAGAGGGTGCAAATCCGTACATTAAATATATACATTTTAATCCTCACCCAAGGAGAGGCCTACTGATTTTTTTACAGAGAGGGAAGAGAGAGACAGAGAAACATCGATTGGGTGCTTCCAGGCCCACTGTCCCACCGGGGATCGCACCCACAGCCCTTGGTGCACCGGCCAGAGCTCCAACCAACGGAACCACCTGGCCAGGGCTAAATAGCTGTGTGTTTGAGGCTGAGCAATATTTTGAAACTGGATGGCAGTAGCCAGTCTCTTCTGCAAGCACTGTGGTTCCAGAATTCAGCAGTTGGGCCTCAGACGGCTGGCAAGGGAGGCGGACCCCACCCCCACGCCCCAGCCCGGCTCTCGGACTGTCTCCCTCTCCGGTCCCGTGGCTCTGCCCTACCTTTCCCCTGCCCCAGGGCACGGGAAGGAGAGAGGGAGACCTGCAAGGGGAGGGATTTATGAGCCGGGTTGGCAACGGTGCAAGTTCCATTAGGAAAAGCCCTAACCTAGCGCGCAACGGGCTGGGGAATGGCCATCTCCGTACCTGGGAAAAAGATGGGCCGCACGGACTTTGTGGACCCAGAGTCTCTGCCACACAGGGGAACAAAAGTTGGGGGGCCCGGGCCTGCAGCTCAAATACCGGGAAGGCCAGCAAACGGCCGACTAGCACAGCACGTGGATGCCATGGGTCATTGGCAGCCCCGGCAGCCCGGAGCTTATCAGAGACGCAGACCAGGGGCCCTGGCCAGGTGACTAGGTTGGTTGGAGCATCATCCTGTTCCGCGAAGGCTGGGGGTTCGATCCCCGGTCAGGGCACATGCAAGAATCAACAATGAATGCCTGAATAAGTGGAACAACAACTCAATATTTCTCTCTCTCTCTCGAATCAATTTAAAAATATGATAAAAAGAAATCGTTTATGCTGAGGAGGCAAGAAGGCTGCGGGCATGGGGGCTGATGTCTCTGACTTTCGAGTAGGGTTTGGGTTGCCCAGTGCCATCCAGTCCTGGCTGTCTCTGAGTTGGGGGAAAGACAGTGTTTCTATCTGTAAGATTATAACAGGGGGCAGCCAAGAGGGAGGGGGCCCAAAGAGAGATTTGCAATGGGGTCCAGAAGACCTTGCAGATGATGGGCTCCACACCACAGGCCACACCTGCCGGGACTGCTGGCAGCTGTGACCAATTGTGGGAGGAGCCATAAATGAGGCTGCAGAGGAAGGTCGGCGCTGGGATTTAAGCCCAGGCGGGCAGCCCCGTGCCGTCTCTTTTTGGGACCAAGCGACTTTGGAAGTTCTCCTTTTTGCCGCGTGGATGGTGCCAGGAGCCTGCCTGAGAGACGGTACCCCAGACCGGGCAGAGGGAGAAGGAAGGACTGTGTGTGTTTATGGGTGTTCTAAAGAACTGTAGTCTATATAACTTCTAAATAAATAATAATTCCTTTCCTTTTACGTCTTTCCTCTGGCAGCGGGCAAAGTGAACCTGGTACAGGGGAGGAACCCCCAGGGGAAAAAAAGGGGGTCTTTTATATCGTTCAGCACGACCCCCAGGTCTGTTCTGTAACAAGATCCTTCATTTTGTTCTGGTTGAATGTTTTTCTTCCTTCTGCTCCACACCACTGATCTTAGTCCCAGTTTCCTTCCCATCACTATTGGTTCCCTGCACATTTCCCCTCATTTCCTTTAGCGCATCCTTCATGTTTTCATCTAATTTGTGACCAAATTCCACCAATCCTGTGAGCGGCATCCTGATTACCAGTGTGTTGAACTGTGCATCTGATAGGTTGGCTGTCTCTTTGTCACTTAGTTGTATTTTTTCTGGAGTTTGGTCTGCTCTTTCATTTGGGCCATTTTTTTCCTCGGTGTGCCGGTTACTTTAAGGGGCGGAGCCTTAGGTGTTCACCAGGGCGGGTTAACCACGTCATTGCGTTGTGACGTGCCTGTGGGGGCGGGGCCTGAGAGGGAACAATGGCGCTTGCTCTGCTTTCTGCCGGCCTTCGGTCACTTCCCCCGCTACCCACAAGTAAGTCGGGCCCTTCTGTGCTGGCACCAGGGTGGGTGGGCTTGTGTAGCTTTAAGTCCCTGTGGGTGTCCCCAACGAACTCCCCTGTGAGGCCGGGACTTCCTCCCGCTGCCGCCTCCACCCCACAGGTGTTTTCAGTCAGTGGTTTGAGGCTTCACTTCCCACGATGGTGGGCCGCGCGGTCTGCTCCGCCTCCCAGCTTTTCCTCCGGTTTATCTGCGCGTGAATGCAGGACTGCCTGCTCCACCAGCCTGGGCCGCGCTGGGTCTGGGGCCGCCAGCCACAGGTTTTGCCGGGTGCACCTGCCGCCGGTCTCTCCCCGCCGCTGCAGCGTTGCCCACCCCGCTCCACACACCGCCGTCCTGCCGCACGCTCTCTGTCCGGCTCCGCGCCGCTCGCCGGTATGGATGAACGTGTCTTCTTTAACGCCTTGGTTGTCGGACTTCCATACAGCTCAATTTTCTGTCATTTCTGGTTGTTTTTTTGTTTATAAATTGTTGTTTTTCCTGTTTTGGCTGTGCGAGAAGATACGGTGTGTCTACCTACGCCGCCATCTTGGCCGGAAGTTGGCAGTTTTTACTCTAACTGGTTTAGACTTGTCAGTCCATCATCTTCTGGTTTGCATCCTCATTATCAATAAGTCCCCTAAATTCTTCACCTTATCTTTCTGCAGACAATGCACATAATGAGGTCTCCTTTCGTATAGGTTTCTGTTTTCACAGATTTTATCTAAACAGACGCTTTTCAACTACGTCTTTACCTTCATAGAATGCCTTTCAGTTTATCTGGGTTGTTGCATGCACTAATAACCTGTTCCTTTTTATTTACGAGTAGCAGATATTTCCCACTCTGTTTGCCAATCTGTCCATTTAAAGACATATTGATATTTTTCCCCAGTGTTCAACTATCACAAATAAAGCAGCTATGAATATTCATGGGCAGGCTTTGCATGAACATATGTTTTCATTTCTCTGCCCAGGAATAGGATTGTGGGACTATAGGAGAAGTGGGAGATTCAGTTTATAAGAAACGAACAAACTTCTCCAGAGTGACCGTGCCAGTTTTCATGCCCAGTGGCAACGTGTCAAAGCCCCTCGCCCCCCTAGCGTCCCAGCCAGCACTTGCTGTGTATTCCCCGTCCCCTGCTTTCTTGCCACCATAGCTGGCGTGTGCTGGTATCCCCATACCGTCTCCATCTGCTTCTCCGCTGGGCCCAAAGCTATTCAGCAGCTGTTGAGGAGTTTATTTCCCACAACTTCATCCTCTGGTGAAATGTCTATTCAAGCCCTTTGCCCATTTTTTTAAATTGGGTTGTTTTCATATGGTAGAGATTTGAGAGTTTTTGGTTTTGTTTTTTTTTTTTAATATATTTTGCACACAAATCCTTTGTAGGATATATGGTAGGCAAATATTTTCTCCCAGGTGTGGCTCCGATTTTCATTCTTTGTTTTTTAAAGGTTTTATTTATTTTTTAGACAGAGGGGAAGGGAGGGAGAGAAACATCAATGTGTGGTTGCCTCTCACACGCCCCCAACTGGGGACCTGGCCAGCAACCTGCCATGTGCCCTGCCTGGGAATCGAACTGGCAACCCCTTGGTTCACAGGCCAGCACTTAATCCACTGAGCCACACCAGCCAGGGCTCGATTTTCATTCTTTTAACAATGTTTTACAAAGAGCAGATGTTTCTACCTTTGGTATAATCCAATTCATCATTTTTTTCTTTTAGCAATCATATTTTTGGTGTTTCTAAGAAAACTTTACATAAGTGATATATTTTCTTTAGGAGTTACATAGTGTGGGGCCTACATGTTCATCTTTGATCCATTTTTCTTGAATTTTCTACATGGGTTTCTGATGGTCCCAATACCGACTGTTGAACCCATGGGACTGTGGTGTGTATTGTTTTGTTGTGGTGTCTGAGGTCAATATTATCATTGGTCTCTTTTTGTCACACTTTTATCACAGTATTATCATTGGTCACACGTTTTCAAGTTCACTGCTGCTATGAGCCAGCTATTTTGGAAATAGCACCTTGCCCTGGCTGGGTGGCTCAGTTGGTTGGAGCATTGTCTTGTACACCATGAGGTTGCGGGTTCGATCCCTGGTCAGGGAGTTTATGAGATGCAGCCAATCAATGCTTCTCTCTCACATCGATGTTTCTCTCCCCCGTCCTGTCTCTCTAAAAGCAATAAAAAAATATATAATATCTGATCTGACTTGTGCTGCACCCAGAAAACCAAGGCCCACTGGGCTCCAGTCCATCTGGGATTCAACGATCTGTCCTCTCCCAAGGCGAGTGGTCTGTTACACAGGAGCCATAACTGATGGCATTAGAGTCACTTCCTGGGCCCCTCCCCTTCCTTACTGGTGAGAACGCGTGGAACCCAATGGCTGGGCTGGTCAGGGACAGGGACTTCAGTAGGTGGCTGATTCTCTGTGACGGGAGCTGAGGAAACCAGGAGTCATCCGGCATCATTACAGGGCCAGGCGCTCCAGGAATGAAGAGCCGTGCTTGATTCATCTCTGTGTATCCAAACTCGCCTGGCCTGATGCTCATTGTTATGTTCCATAAGCATGCGAAAATATTTAAATATTTAAAATATTTAAAGTATTGATTTCCCGTTCTGACTGGGTGGCTCCGTTGGTAGAAGCATCATCCAGTGCACCAAAAGTTTGCAGGTTCGATCCCGGGTCGGGGCAGTTATGGGAAGCAACCCAGTGAGTTTCTCTCTCTCTCTCTCTCTCTCTCTCTCTGTGCCTCTCCCTTCTTCTCTTCCTAAAAATTAATAAACATACCCTTGGGTGAGGATTAAATATATATGAATAAAATAAAGTGTGCTTCAAAGCCATGACATATTAAACAGTATGCAAAGCGTTTGCTGCTCAGTAGGTTCGCAGTAAATCATCAGTTCGACTTCCTCCTTCTCCCGCAGCTTGGGCGTCTGTCCCCTGGTTTGGGGCCTCCCTCCATTGCCAAGTGCAGGGCTTGGCAGAGCCGCCCTGCACTCGAGCTTGTGCAGAGGCGTGTGCCTGAGCTGGAGTTAATTGCCTGGGCACGGAGGCGGGGAGTCCAGGATCCTTTGGTTCCTGCTAGAGCAGCCAGGGAGCCCCGAAGTTCAAAGGCCTGTTCAGTAGCACCGCACTCCCTCCACCCCGCCCTCTGTCTCCTCCTGAAGGCCCGGAAAGCCGGAGCGGGAGAGGAATCTCGCCCAAGAAGCCCGTGTCTGGAATCCTAATAGCGACTCATTTGGTGCCTCAGCTTTCACAGGAGTTGCAGAAATATATTTTTATCTGCTGCACAGTCTTCTTATTTTCTTTTAATTTCTCCTGGGAAGAGCTGGCTGGCGGTTCAGGGTTACAGAGAAAATTGGGAATTCAGACAGTGAATTTCTCAAAGCTCATGAAGCTGGATTTTCCAGCAGCTGAAATTAGAGAGGAGACGCCTGCTCCTGACTCACGCCGACTGCAGCCGGGAAACCCCTGTCCACACCCGGGACAGGTGAACCGAGGGCACCCCGCACCTGGGACAGGTGAACCGAGGGCACCCCGCACCTGGGACAGGTGAGCGGAAGGATGCTATGTGACTGGAGTCTTCCTGTTGTTTGCAAGACAGATACTCTTGGATTCTTTTATAATCCTCACCTGAGGATATATTTGTTGTTGTTGTTATTACTGTTACGTTTATTTGAGAGAAGGGAGAAAGAAACATGGATCAGTGGCCTCCCTTTAGACCCTGACCGGGGATCAAACCCACAAGATGTCCCTGGCCAGCGGGCTCAGCGGGTGGGAACGCCCTCCCCCTGTGCTAGGGTTGAGGGTTCGATTCCCTCATTGGAAAGCTGTCACTCATCCACTCAGGTGGGAATATTTTAATATATTTATTTTTTTAAGATTTTATTTACAGAGAGAGAGGAAGGGAGGGAGAAAGAGAGGGAGAGAAACAGCAATGTATGGTTGCCTCTCACACCAGCCAGGGCCAAATCTCCTTTTCTGAAGACAAATCATTTTGCTTCTCAGGAGGACCCAAAATTTTCCTGGTATTAATATGCTGTATTCTCAGGCTAAAAGTTCCTCTAAAAACACAGTGATTCATAAATACTTGGATTTCGAAACAGAAATGCTAGTTCAATATTGACCAAATAACATCACAATATTTTGTCATACTCATCACAATTGTATTTTCCAAGTTCAGTTGGCTTTCCGTGGATATTTATTCTTCTCCATAATTTTCGTGTGTTTTCGGTTTCCTCGAGAAATGCAATTGCAATTTTTATTAGTGTTACATTAAATTTTTAGAATAATGAGGGGGAGGAATAACGTTTTTTATTACACACAGTAAAAGCTCAGGCCTCTAAGTGGCCCGTGTGTCTTACGGACCTGGCGGCAATGAACAAGAATTATGGGTCTCGTGGGAACAGAAAACAGTTCCCAACGCGCAGGGTCACGTGAGAGGTCACGTTTCTCAGCGAAGACTTAGAGCTCATGAGAAGAGACGGCCACAGCCTGGCCGGCGTGGCTCAGTTGGTTGGAGCATTGCCCCATAACCAAACGGTTGTGGGTTCGATCCCCAGCTCTGGCGGGTACCGGAGGCAACCTGTCGATGTTTCTCTCTCACATCAGAAATCAGTAACCTGTGGACAGGATGGTTTTCCTCCAGCTGCCCCCGCCCCCAGAGTGACCACAGCCAGGTGGGGACTCAGGTGTGTGCCCTGCCAGGGTGCCAGGAAGGGACAGAGAACAGTGCGCCGGGGGGGCGGGGCCTGGTCATGGGGCGGGGCCTGGCGGAGGGGAGGGGCGGGGCCTGGAGGAGGGCGTGGAGAAGGCAGAGCTCTGCTCTCATTGAACTAAAGGGGTTCCCTCACCCGCGCCAATCACAGATCAGAGGCAAACTGGAGTCTGCCACAAAGAAGGGAAAGGTTTTATTATTATTAGTTAAGGAAGTGGCTCCAAGCCCGGAGTCACAGGTGAGCCATTGGGCTTGCTGACGGCTTCTGGAGCTTGGGTTGACCAGGGTCCGGCAGCAGGAACGCCTGCTTGAGTGTGGTTGGTAGGGTAGTAACGTGGATGTAATAATGTAGGGCTTTAATGTGAACATTTTACCTACAATGTCCTAGGATGTGCTTGAGTGTGGTATTATTATGTTACCGACTGACATGCTTTTGATTTTGTAATAGATTTTGTAATAAAAGAAGGGGCGTTATTTGTGCCAGACCCTGTATGTGTATGCGTGTGTGTGTGTATGTGTGTGTAAATGCATACAAAGACAATATACAAGTACGTATTCTGGAGTACCCAGGGTGGGGCAAGTAGGAGCCAGGAATAAAGGGCAAGTGTATAAACAAAATAAAGCAACACCAATAAAACAAGAGGAGGCCGTGTGGCAACGGCAACGATCCGGTGCCTCCAAATGCAGAGGGGCCGAGCTCTGCTCCCCTCTCCCGAAGCTTGTGTTTCCCCCGGAATTCCCTTACGGAAACGACAGGGAAACCCCGTCCTCCTCAGGGGTTGGACCAAAGGAAGCAGGTCCATGCTCACCCTCTCCCTGCGGGCTCACCCGGGGAGCCTCAGAGGCCTGCCTACCCTAGGGTTCTGCCTGGCCTTTCACTCCAGCTTAGATGTAGGTTTATCCCTCCCCCCCAACCACATGTTACACGTGAAAACAGAAGCAGTTCAGAGACATAGTGACCCTGCAGGTGATCAGTGGAAGTGGCACTTGACTCAGGTCCCCAGAGTGGAGGTTCAGCAATGACTTGTCCTTATCTGACCATCACTGAGGATTTCGTGTACTTCTTGGGCCACACATCCTACGTAAGAGAAAACACTGTGTGATGTTAATTCCCTTAAAACTTAAACCAGTGTACCCTGGCTGGTGTGGCTCAGTGGACTTAGCACCAGCCTGTGAACTGAAGAGATGCCGGTTTGATTCCCAGTCAGGGCACAGGCTTGGCTTGCGGGCCAGGTCCCCAGTAGGGGGCGCACGAGAAGCAACCACAAATTGCTGTTTCTCTCTCTGTCTCCCTCCCTTTCCCTCTCTAAAAATAAAATAAATAAAAAAAGAAAAGATATAGTAGACAGAATGGATATGCCTGCTGTGACGGCCATGTGCCTGAGGAGGGATGGATGATCACACATTCTTTTATCTGCAGAAACCAAATCGCTTTGGCTTCAGACTTTAAGGAGCGTACACCTGTGAAATCCTCTTAAGACACCCTAATTACAAAAAGTTGCTCCTGAATAATTAGCCTTTGCTTTGACTCGTGTAAATGTATTTGCCTTACAAATTAGTGGTAGCAAAATGAAACCAGAAAAAAATTTGTCCTGACCCTCCGCTCTGAGAGTCCTGAACAGCTGGTCTGGAATAAGAGTCCTGGAGACAAGAGCAATCAACATGTTTTCCCCAGGGGGAGCTGATGAGGAGGAAGAAGCAGAAAGAACATAGAATTGCAGATGTTTTAGAAGCAGTTTAATTGTAGCTCTGTTTTAGAACCAATTTTCCCTTCCCCTGTTTTTGCTAGCACTGCGATCAAAATCTCCCAGAACCAGATATTTCATAACGAGCCATCTCAAAGGAAAATGGAAAATCCATCGGCTAACAGCCTAGAACACCACAGGAAGGATTTTAGCTTCCTCTGGGTCTGGGGAAAAAAATTAAGCAATAAATTTAATGCTAAATCTACAAGGAACATTAAGCCCAGATTTATAGTACTCATGGCATACAAGAATTACAAAGGGAGAAATTGACATAAAAACTGAAATGGAACCATCTAGAGTTCTGGCAAAATCACATCAAAACCACTCTGTAGGGAAACCTGCCCAACTCTGGAAGCACCAGTGCTCCCGGGATAAATGAGTTACACACACCCACTTCCGGCCATCCTGGGACAGGGGCCAGAC
The DNA here is from genome assembly GCA_004026765.1 of Micronycteris hirsuta. Taxonomy (NCBI): domain Eukaryota; kingdom Metazoa; phylum Chordata; class Mammalia; order Chiroptera; family Phyllostomidae; genus Micronycteris; species Micronycteris hirsuta. Next base: position 16,423 of record PVJI01017420.1, read on the forward strand.
ACTCGTAGCTGGAGAAGCTGCACTCCCAGGAAGAAAAGAAAAGAACAATCTGTAAAATAATAATGGGAGTTGCATTAAAATGGCTGGGGGGTGTTCC
>PVJI01017420.1:16619-35808 GCA_004026765.1 Micronycteris hirsuta
TGTGTTAATGTTTTTCTCTCTCCCTCTCCCCCTCCCTCTCTCTCTCTCAAAATAAAAAGAAAAGCAAAAGCAATGAAGAAATGTCCTCAAGTGAGGATTAAAAAAAAAAAGAGAACAAGAAGCAAAATCTCAAAGTCTATGTTCAACCAAGGAGCAAAGCCTGCAGTAGGGAATGTCGAACGTCCGATGCCCAAAGTCACATGTGCCCAGCAAATGCTTCCATCCCAGGCATCTGCCCTGGGCCCAGTTTTGTGCCAGAAAGCCGAGGAGAAGCTGAGTGGGGAAGCACAGAGAAAACCTGTTGGTACCCTGGCTCCTTGGGAGCAGGGGAGAGAACTCTCACCTCATCTGTGTCGAGGTTTTCAGTGTCTGATGAGCAGGAGAGAATAAAGACTATTCCAACTCACCCGCGCAAAGAAACAAGCACACAGACCACTAGGACACGTTTCCATGTGATACCCTGCGAACAGTCTGGAAACACACACTTTCCTTCTATCTACACAAGCATAGGGGGCCCAGAAATAATCTGTACATGAAGCTAAAAAGAAGAGAGGGGTCCCTGGCCAGGTCGCTCAGTGGTCAGAGCATTGTTCGGATACACCAAGTCTGCAGGTTCAATACCCAGTCAGGGCACATGCAGGAAGCAACCAGTGAATGTGTGAATGTGCAGGACAACAAAGTGATGTCTCTCTCTCTCTCTTCCTTTTTCTCTCTCTCTAAAAATCATCAATTTAAAAAATTTTAAAGAAAAAAGAAGGTTGCGAAGGGGGCATGGGCCCATCAATGGAGCTGAAAATCTTCTCCAGAAAAATGTTTCCATCCAGAGAGCTGATAAAATTATGAGAACTGTTCTCCTTTAAATTTAAAAATAGAGTGAACTAATCACCTTGTTGCAAAAGCACAAAACAAAGATTTTTTTTTAAGTTCAGGGAAGATGTGGCAGGAAAATAGAAGATGAAACACAAGTTGATATAGGTCATTTAAAAAGCTGCTGCTAAGCCCTTGCTGGTGTAGCTCGGTGGATTGAGTGCAGGCTGCAGGCCAAAGGGTTGCCGGTTCGATTCCCAGTCAAGGGACGTGCCTGGTTTGCAGACCAGGTCCCCAGTGAGGGGCATGTGAGAGGCAACCACACACTGATGTTTCTCTCCCTCTCTTTCTCCTTCCATTCCCCTCTCTCTGAAAATAAATAAATAAAACATTTAAAAATAAAGGAATAAAATAAAATAAAAGCATGTCCTTGGGTGAGGATTAAAGAAATAAATCACTGCCTTAGAGAGACCATTAAATTGAATGGATTTCAAAGGTAAGAATCCTCTGAACAGAAACGCAAATTGAAAAGCAAAGAAGAGAAAAGGAAAAGAAAAAAAAAAAGAAAAAGGAACAAAGAAAACCTCAGGTTCCCTAGCAACACTAGAAGAGAGTGAAATAACACCTACAAAATTTCCATGGAAAACACAGCTCACTGCTTATATCTGCAAAACTCTTTCAAATATAAATATAAAATCTTTGTGCCAGGAACTGTTTCCTTAAGAACCTGTTGAATATTCCACTAACTAGAGGGTGAATAGACCAAACCAAGAGATAACTTGGCAAAAAGACAATTGTACTTTGTACTTTTTAAAAAATATATAATCTTTACTATATTTTTTCCATTACCATTCCGTCCTGTACATCCCCTCCCCGCAGCAATCACCACACTGTGGTCTGTGTCCATTAGTTTTTTTCCTTTTTGCTCAATCCCTCCACCCCCTTATCTCCAGCCACTGCCTGTCATCTGCTCTCCATCCATGATTCTGCCTCTGTTTTGCTGGTTAGTTCAGCTTGTTCATTAGATTCCACATATGTGTGAGATCATACGGTATTTGTCTTTCTCTGACTGGCTTATTTCACTCAGCGTGATGTTCTCCAGGTCCATCCATGCTGTCACACAGGGTAAAATTTTCTTCTTTGTTACATCCGAGTAGAGTTCCATTGTGTTAGGTCGGAGTCGCTCAAGAAACCAGACGGACGCAGCAAGTTAAGGAGCAGGGTTTATTAGCGGGAATAAGAGGGAAAGTGGAGCCAACCAAGGGAGGTTAGGATTTGTTCTGTTCTTCTTAGGGCAGAGTTTTTAAGCACAAAAACCCGCGAAGAGTAAGTGGTTGGGGTGTCAGAGTCTGATTGGCTAGAGCTGGTTGCTGGGTACTATTTCTGCTGACCATTGTTCTCGATACATTTGTCAGGCTCAAGTAAAAGCTGCGTCCTGTTATGCCGGATAGCCCGACCCCAGACCCCAACCTTAGCCTGGCATCTGTTTGTCCTGGGTAGGGTTGGCAGGCAGTTGGTACAGTTTCCTGTCTAGTGAGTTTCCATTCCTCCTGGGCCTGCCTAGGTCTGTCACATTGTATAAATGTCCCATAGTTGTTTTATCCACTCATCTCCTGATGGACACATGGGCTGCTCCTTGAATGTATTTATTTACATATCGAAGACAAAAACCAACATCAGGACTGTGGTTAGGGAACAGGAGGCTCCAAGCTTCCATCATGTAGAAATAATGTAACTGATAAAAGTTATGAGGGAGCAAAGAGTATAGAACACAGCCCTGGCTGGTTTGGCTCATTGGATTGAGCGCTGACCTGCAAAGCAAAGGGTCGCAGGTTCAAATCCTGCTCAGGGCACATGCCTGGGTTGCGGGCCAGGTCCCTGGTGGGGGGGCACAGGAGAAGCAACCACACACTGATGTTTCTCTCCCCGAGTGTCAGACATAATCTGAGTGCAATGATTTCCTCACTTTTAATAGCGGTAATTCAGTAGCTAATAAATGAATTACAGAGGCGTAAATAGAGTTAAAAGTAAATAGTAATAAATATTGTTTAAAACCAACATATTTTACGTGGTGGGGTGAGGGAAGAAATCAGTATATACTTTCTAAAATAGTGTCCCTCACCCAGGAAGAGTATCACCTACTAAAAGACAAGTGCTGGGTGAGGAGATATATTGGATGGTCACAAGAACTAGGCTCCTTATGGGCACGTCTGGGTGGAGCCAGAAATGCAAACCGTGGCCTGTGGCCTGTGGCAGCTCCCCACGCTGACAGGACACCCCTGTGCAAACGCAGTAGCGCTCCTGCTGAGAAACGCCAGACTAAAGGAATAGAGTATAAAGTAATAATTCTGCAGTTACTCTCTACGACAGAAATACAAGACTTCTCGTGATCAGAAGTAGGGCACACATACACAGAAAAAAAAAACAAACTTTAAAAAAAAACATTAAAGAGAAAGTATAGAGTGAACTAATTGGGCAAAGGAATACCAGGCTCATACAAAGAAGGGAAGGGGTAAGGTTTCTTTATTTTAACATTTTAATAATTTGAATTCAGTGAAAAACAAAACACTTCAATGAAACAAACTCAACACTTTCTAACACTAAACTTTGCAATTTACAGTGAAGATTTAAGTCATACCATAAAAATATTAATTAGTATTCGTAATTAAAAAATAAAAGATTAACAGCAGTAGAAAAACACATTAGGAACAGGAGACTGTGTTTTGCTTCTCTCAACTAACAGCAGTTCCAATAGACCCAGAAAAGGTCATTATGGGAGGCCTGAATAAGAAAACTAACAAGGGAATTGCTCGAGATGAATGATTCATCCTGCAAACACAAAATAAAACTTTTCTTCAAATGCTCACGAAATTGTCACAGAAAACAGGCAAATAGGTCACATACACAACCTCTGTGAATTCCAAAAGTAGGAATAGTAAAGACAACATTTCCTGATCAAACACAGTAAAAAGGAAATTTAGTAACAACACTCCTTAAAAAAAAAAAAAAAAAGGCCCTAGCAGGGGCCTTTGTGGCTCAGTGGATTGAGTGCTGGCCTACAAACCAAAGGGTCGCTGGTTTGATTCCCAGTCAGGGCACAGGCCTCGGTTTCGCGCCAGGTCCCCAGTAGGGGGTGCTTGAGAGGCAACCTCATATTGCTGTTTCTCTCCCTCCCTTCCCCTCTTACTAAAAATAAATACATAAATAATCTTAAAAAGAAAATATCCTCAAATACTTGGAAACTAGAACACACACATGTTCTGGCTCAAGCAACTCCCCGTATTGGTATTTCTTTAATTATCCTTTGATAAATTGTATATTGGATTCTTAGTCATCTTATTGATTCCTTGGGGACTTTATATATTAGAGATGGGAACACTTTGTGAGATCCATTGCAAATATTTTTCTCACTTTCTTAATTTATAAAACTGTGATTATCTTAATTTTTGCCTGCAGTGGTTTTTGAGTTCTTTGTATTCCAGTTACAACATTTTTTGTCAGTCTGAAATTATAACCAAATGCGAAGTTACAAGAAGCAATAACGAAATATAATTAGGCATATGGAAAGATGAAATATGTCACCTTTCCAAGACAGTAGAAAAATACTTCAGGGATTCAGGGAGAGGAGACACCAGACTTTAAAATAACTCTGATTATAATATGAAAAGAACTTTAATGTATTCGTATTGGAGCACAGAGCTTCAAACTATAAAAAGAATAAAATGCAAATTCAGAAAGGGAGCGATAATAATCACTAAACAGAGGAGATGAGAGATCTGGCCGGAGAGCCCCGGAAAAAGACACATTAGGGTGCAGGCCGTCCAGGCTGAGGGACAGGGGGCAGTCCGAGCAGATGAGGCTGGGGGACAGATGAGGGACAGAGGTGTCCTGGTACGGGGGTGCCCAGGCATGCGATGAATGTGGGACAGATGGGCAGGCGGGCCCGGGCAAGGTGGGACTGAGGGGCAAATGCCCAGGGGGGCACAGGCCTGGGAGGCCCGCCTGCCCCCTGCGGGATGTCGCGTTGACAGGGCCACCGTGAAATGCGCACAGGCCGCGACACAGCATCTCTCGCAGACACGTGCGCAGGGGCCAAAGCAAATCTCCCTGCAAGGGTCTTGCGCGCTGCGGGGGCGCCTTCCTCCGCGCGTCCCCTGCGCGCCCCCTGCAGGCGGAAACGGGGGGTGATTCGGGCCATTCGGGGCCTGCAGCGGCCCTGCGCAGCCGCAGAGCCTGCCTGGCCTCTGTCTGTCCCGGAGGAAAAGTGGATTCGGCTTTTTCCGGATCCTCTCTGTCTTAGGCGCCCCCTCTGGCGTTTGCTTTTGCTGGGGACCCTCTCTCACGGAATCGGCTTTCCTCAAACCTTTGGGGGGAGGAGGGGCACTGCTTTCTTCTATGTTTTGTCCTATTTTTAAAGTTCATATTGGGCCCGGCTGGTGGAGCTCAGTGGATTGAGCGCGGGCTGGGAAACCAAAGGGTCCCGGTTCGATTCCCAGTCGGGGCACATGCCTGGGTTGCAGGCCAGGTCCCCAGTGAGGGTCATGTGAGAGGCAACCACTCCCACCGCCAATCCCTGCACCGTTGTCCATGTCCACATATGTTCTTGGACCGAGGAGGTGAAATATCACCTCCTTTCAACCAGTCCCCACCTCCCCGTCCCCAGGGACAGCTGTCAGTCTGTTCCGTGTGTCCATGCCTCTGGTTCTATTTTGCTCATTAGTTTATTTTGTTCGTTAGATTCCTCTCATAGGTGAGACCATACGGTGTTCGTCTTTCTCTGACTGGCTTATTTCACTTAGCCTCATGCTCTCGGGGTCCTTCCATGGTGTCACAGAAGATTTCCTTCCTTTTTGACTGCAGCATAGTATTCACCTGAGTAAATGTACCACAGCTTTTTTATCCACTCATTTACTGATGGGCACGTGGGCTGTTTCCAGATCTTGGCTGTTGTAACTAAGGGGTGCTCATCCTCTTCTGAAATGGTGTTTCGGGATTCTCAGTGTTACAGAACAGACCAGGTGGGGGTGAACGATACACTGTTACCTAAAGGACCCCCCCTTTGTGCTCCAGGGGTCCCCCCTACCCTGTACTTGGTTCGTTTTGCTTGCCGCCAAAGGAAAGACGTCTCTCAATACCAGAGACTGGTGAAAAGGAAAGGAATTATTTATTACCAAGTTATACAGGTTTGGAGTAATGACTTAATGTCTTCTTTAAAATGCTGAAGTTCTTCAGAATACCCACAGACGCACACAGTCCTTCCTTCTCCCCCTGCCCAGTCCGGGTCCCGTATCTCAGGAAAAGAAGTAGAAGTCCGCGGTTCAGGCAGCCCCTCGGTTCCAACACCATCCACTGTGTCAGCACCATGATCTCCAGTTAATCCAAAACCATGCAGCACTTTCTCACGGACCACCAGCAAGAGTCCTTTCACCCCTTTTCTTCCAGGCAAAGTCCCTCCTGCTTCCTAAGCTGCGTAGCAAAGGGAGCCCCAAAGCTGTGCGGTTCTCCTCTCTTGCCAAAAGCCATGTGTTCCTCTCCAAGTAAGGCTGCCGCACCTGGATTTAAATCCCGGAGCCCACCTTCCTCTGCAGCCCCATTTCCGACTCCTCCCAGCATCAACTACACCTGCCAGCACTTCACATTCTCCCAGCTTTACGGGGCTGCCATGGTAACTGTGGGCAGGTGCGGCCCCATGGCATGGAGCCAAGCATCTCCAAGCTCTCACACAGGCACTGTGACCAGGGGGAGTTGCCTCCCAGTTATGTCCTGGGTGGAAGTCACTTCCATCCCCCTGGCTCAAAGCATGGCCACAGCTATTTAACATATCCATGAAACCAGTTAAAGGTTACAGATATGTTAAATGACCACACCAGAGGTTAGCTGCAAAGCTGCTGCTGTGCAAAACAGCTCTGCATGGCCCTGCTCCAGGTGTCCCATCCCCCAGCTCAGACTTGTGGAGCTGAGCGCATCCTATATATATTTGTCTAACATTTCCTGGACACCTTGAGTTCTGGACCCCATTACAAATCCCTATTTGGGGCCCCCCTCTTGGCTGCCCCCTGTTACATTAGGATATACTCCCAGCAGTGGAATTGCTGGGTCAAAAATAAAATCTAAAAATTTAAAAATGGAACTACTTTCATTAAATGAAAAAAAAAAGTCTTTTTTTTCTTTTGTGATTTCCTGTAAACCAGGACCTGGGTTAAGTGCCCAGATTTCATTTCAGCCCAATACTTGTGTTTCCACGCGGAACCCATTTCAGGGGACTCACTTCGTTTTAGGCTCCTGGGAGCAGTGATTTGAAGGCCCCCAAGTTTCAGCTGCACTTTGAAGGCACTTAAGGGGAACAGACTTGGGGACCCACTGACCTTTGGGGAGACCGGCAGATGGGAAATCAAAGGCAGCTGTGAATGCTGAGGCTCAGGAGCTGGGGGCCACGATGGAGAACGGGGTGTCAAAGGCCAAGGCTGCTCTCCACTGGGAACACACGGTCGGACCCTCATTATTGCATCATCTGTCCCAGATGTGTGTGGCATTTTTAATGTCATTTTAAAATATTTCTTCCGCCCGGCTAGTGTATCTCAGTGGATTGAGTGCAGGCTGGGGACCAGAGGGTCCCGGTTCGATTCCCAGTCGGGGCACATGCCTGGGTTGCAGGCCAGGTCCCCAGTGAGGGCCATGTGAGAGGCAACCGTACATTGCTCTTTCTCCCTCCCTTCTCCTCTCTCTAAAAAATAAATAAATAAAATAAAAATATATATTTCTTCCATGCTGGAGAGTGATGTTCCTGCAGACGCAGCCAGAAATGGAGATTTCATTTCCCGTTTTCGCACACATGGAAATCCAGTTGGCTCTGCCTTCTCACTGAGGCTTTCGTTTTAATTAGCACCATCCTTCGTTTTTACATCAAAGCCTAGACCACGTATACATTTGCATGATAAACGCCAGCGATCTGAATGGGATCTCAGAAGCCTGGACCTCTCCCAGCTCCCACTGCAGCCAGAGGATTCATTGCCTCTGCTCCCGACCTGCTAGGACCTGCCTGTGTCTCCCTGCGGCAGCTATTTTTAGACGTTTGCCAATTTCAGGAGCTTCCCCCTCTTTTAATCTTTAGATCAAAAGTCATTCGCACAGTCCTGGCTGGTGTGGCTCAGTGTGTTGGGTGTCCTACTGCAAACCGGAAGGTCGCCAGTTTGATTCCCAGTCGGGGCACATGCCTGGATTGTGGGTTTGGTCCTCGGTCGGTGCATGTAGAATCCATGTTTCCCTCCCTCTCTTTCTCCCTCCCTTCCCTCTCTCTAAAAATAAATAAATAAACACTTTTTTTTTAAAGGGGAATTCTTGGGTGTTCCTATCTGTCCCTCTCCGTGCGGCAGAGCTCAGGGAAGTAGGGCGCCGCTGCTGAGAGCCGGGAAGAGAAGGCCGTCCCTGGGTGTAGGCCCTAGCCTCGCCGCTGCTACCGGCAGGACCTGCTCCCCTGAGCAGATCACCCACTGCCCCCACCCCTCCGCCTCGCCCTCCACTCCTGGCCTCAGCTGCCTCACTTGAAAAATGAACACAATAAAAGTACTTGGCTCCCAGGGTTGTTTTAAGGATCAAATGAGTCCATGTTTATAGAATGTGCTTACACGTTTATGAAGTAAAGTCTCACTGACGGAAGCAGACCTGGCAGGCAGGCTCCACGCGGGGATCACATTCTTTGAAGGAAGGAAACTGCCTCAAACCACTTTTGGGGCAACATGGAAAATGCACGGAACATGGTCTTTTGAGATTCTGAGTAAATGGAAATTAACACGTGGGAAACCCACACTTGGGAAGGCTTGCTGTCTTAAATGAATTAGCAGAATTCTTTTCGGAGGAAAATATTAGGTAACACCGTATAAATGACTAAATTGCTTTACTCCTTAAGCTGAAGGCAAATTGTCCTTCAAGAAAGATCCACTAATCCAGCATATTACTCTTCACTTCTTTAAATTAGCAAAGCTAAGTGCCTTGAGGTATTTAACCGTGTACTTCCGTGGTACATGAAAATGTATCTTATTAATGACTTCTTTTTTTTTAAGATTTTATTTATTTATTTTCAGAGAGAGGAGAAGGGAGGGAGAAAGAGCAGTGTATGGTTGCCTCTCACATGGCCCTCACTGGGGACCTGGCCCACAACCCAGGCATGTGCTCCAACTGGGTATCAAACCGGGACCGTCTGGTTCCCAGCCCGCGCTCAATCCACTGAGCTGCACCAGCCAGGTTATTAATGACTTCTTAAGCATCGGGCGCTATGTCTTCCCAAGGTGCCAACAAACTGGTGCCCAGGACTTGATGAGAAAATCGAACGTTAGTGAAGACACGTGTGAATAGCTGAGAATGGAGCAGCAGGTGACGAGAGGCAACCCGGGGAGGGGGCGGGTGGGGCCGATGTCATTTCTCCCCAAACTAATCTGCAGACGCAATCCCATTCAATTTGAATCCCTCCAGGAGCTTCAGCAGAAATTGACGAACTCATTCCAAAGCCTGTGTGGATAGCGGTGTGGCTGAAACAATGTTGAAAATTGAAACAAAGAGGGCAACTTCACTTCCTACATTAAAACCTATTACAAAGCCATCAGGATGGAACAATAGCGTATCACAAGGGGGGTGGGGGGCAGTGGGACCGGATAACCTCAGATAGCATTGTGGTTAATACAGCTACTTGGTGTATTACGTGGCAAAGAGGTCATTTAAAATCACAGAGGAAAAAAAACTTTTTAATTAAAAAAAGAGGTTCTAGCCAGGGAGCTCTGTAGGTTGGAGCATCATCCCAATTCACCAAGATTGCGGGTTCAATCCCCGGTCAGGGCACATACAGGAATCAACCAAGGAATGCATCAGTAAGTGGAACAACAAATTGATGTCCCTCCCTCTTTCTCTCTCTCTCTCTCTCTCAAATCAGTGGACATGTCCTTGGGTGAGGTTTGGAAGAAAGAAAAGGATGGGTCATCTGGGAGGGCTTCATTCAGACCAGACTCCTCTGGATAGTTTACGAAGAAAAGGAACGTGTAAAGGATGTTAGAACCACACGCAGGAGACAGCAGGCCACCGTGGCCCCAGAGGCCAATCATGCAAGCGCCCTCCCGTATCTCGCCGGGTGGGGGTCTTAGCTCCCCTTGCTCCACACACCCCACTGTGGGCAGTGCTGCCCCCAGGGTGCCCCGCCCAAGGCAATGCTGTCTGAATCGGTGGAAGGGGCAGGGTCTGCATGGAATGCCCGGGAGGTGCACACGTGGGAATCTGTCTCTGCGATTCCTGGGCTGGCAGAGAAAGGAAGGAAGGAGAGCCTAATGGTCCGTGATGGCCGAAGAGCAGAGTGTGGGATGCGGGAGGGGCTGGCAACTGCTCCCCTGGCTTCGCGGGAATATCGTGGGGGCCAGGATGTGTGCTGAGGGGAAGACCAGGCAGGGGGGCCCCTATGTCTTCCCAGCTAAACAACTCTGTGGCTTTCTGCATTTGAGCTCGTTGGAGGAGGAGGATCCCTGGCTAAACCCGGGGAGACCCTGCTGCCCAGCCCTGTGGCCCCGCCTAGTCTCTCCCATCTTTGCAACTCACTCGCAGCTTACAAGTTATTTTAAGAGTGAAAGAGAGACAGAGAGAAACATCAATTGGCTGCCTCCTGTACCCATCCGGACTGGGAATCGAACCACAACCTAGTTATGTGCCCTGACCGGGAATTGAACCTGCAACTTTTTGGTGTACAGGATGACGCTGTAACGAACTGAGCCACCCAGCTCACTGATTCAGAGCCCAAAGCCTGGGGCATGGTCTTCCAACCTTGGACGGGAGAGGTGGACACAAGCCCAGCATCGTCCAGCCCTGACGCTCCCTCAGGGGGACCAGGGCTCAAATGGCGAGTCTGACGTCCCTCCCCACCCCCGCACCCTGCACCAACCCCTGCCTCCAGCAGGGCAGCTGCCCTTCCCGCATGCAGAGCTCCGGGCACCTGTGTCCTGGAAATCCATCTTAGAAGACACCCTGGCTGTGCTTCTAAGTGACTCATTTGCATTTCACAGTTTGCAGCTGGCTAAGTCCAGCATCTGAAAACACTTTGTATATATGCATGGGGCCCCAACGTGCTGAGAGCGGACACCTCGCTGGGTGGCCGTCTCTGGGTCCCTGCAGGAAGGCATGAGAAATTCAGGGCCCTGCAGCCTAATTCCAGCTACCTTTCCCCCCAAAATGAAGGGTTTCTTATAGAGAGCTGGCAGGGAGTGTATCTGTCCAATTTGACAGCTGGGTAATTTCACATCAGAATTTCAGATGGGGCTGCCCTTGTCTTTTCTTTGAAATCCCCGCTGAATTTCCCAGACAAGTTATTGAGTCCACTTGTCAGCCTGGGGTAAAAATAGCGCATCAACTTCACTTTCTGAGCCTCTGACTTTGCGAAGGCCGGCTCTGCAAATGGCAGATTAGCCGAAAACACTGAAGGACGAGCAGGTGGCTGGCGGCCAGCGAAGTGAACCCCGGTGTGAGTCAGCCCACCGGAGTCCATCCGCGGTATAAACACTGGCGGGAGGCCAGCGTGGGTCAGATTTGTGCCTATTCAGCATTCGAATGGCCTTCCATAAACGCTGCTGTCCCCCTCTTCTCTCTCTCCGCCAACCTCTGCAGCTCCCATGTCTCTGAAATATTGCTTTTCCCCTTCCTGACAAGAAGGAGGCCAGAGGAATGTGCAGTTTTTAAAGCCTGGGTGTCGCTAATGTCTTTGGAGCAAACGCTAAGCATGACGGGAGCACACGTAAATGCAAATAATTAAAACCATGGCCAGGCCCTCCCTGGTGTTGCTCAGTGGGTTGCGAGCCGTCCTGCAAACTGAAAGGTCGCTGGTTCGATCCCCAGTCAGGGCACATGCCTGGGTTGTGGGTTGGGTTCCCAGGTGGGGGCATGCCAGAGGCAAGTGATGGCTGTTTCTCTCTCACATTGATGTTTCTGTCCCTCTCTTTCCCCTCTCTTAAATAAATACGTAAAATCTTAGGAAAGAAAACCTATTTGGGAGAAGCATGCTGTGGAAGTTTAGATACCAGTAAAAAGACCGGCAGGCAGAAGGTGGCGAGGTAGGGCTTTGCAAATCCATCTTACGTCTGGGAGGGGGCGCTGGTGAGCTTCCTGCGGGGGCATTTCACAGCGTCACAGCGGGCAGGTGGGGACACAGGTGGGCAAGGCGGCTTCTCATCTGAATCTGATTTTCCTGGAAGTTACTTTCTCAGGTAGCGCAAGGGTCTCAAGGCCCGGGCCATTCTTTCTGAAGGCTATTCTCGCTCCATGTTAAAATACAGCCCGGCATTTTGCAGGCACAGCTGTGCACAGGATGCAGTTGACAAGAACCCCAATTGGATAGGAGCAGCCAGCTGCAGGGACAGATCCATGTGTGACTGACCAAATAGCGCGCACAGGGGCCGGCGGACGTCCGGCTGCTGGAGTGTGGTTGGTGGGGAAACAATATCAGTGTCATAACTCACAGTTTAAATTTGAACATTCCACCTAAAAATATCATAGGGTGTGCTTAAGTGTGGTATTGTTCTGTTACAGAATGCCATGCTTCTGATTTTCTAGTAAAAGATTTTGGAATAAGATTTTGTGCCGGACCCTGTATAAGCGACGGCTAAGCCTCCCTTTCCCAGAGACAAAGCTTCGGGTCTGAATCCCTGCCTCCTTGATGTGTCTCTTGTCAAGTATGTACAGCTACCTGTGACAACCGCAGCTTGTTTTCCAGTCGAGCACCCCAAGATGCAGACCCCTCGAGTTTGAGAGCAGCTTAGCTCCATGAATACGCAGCACTGAGAGTCTAGAAGGGGGATACAGAACATGACCACATTCTCAGAGAGCTTCCGCAGGGAGCATTTCTTGTCTCGTCTCCCCTGAGTCCACCTGCCGTCATTTGCCACAGCACCGTTAAGGCATCAAAATGACAGCGCCCCATAGTTTGCAGGTGGTTTTGCACATCTTTCATCTGCTTGGTTTCCAAGTGTCTGCACTTCTCTCGGAAGCCTCCCTGTCACCCAGGCAAACAAGCTGGCTTAGTACTTGGGAAGTAACCTCGTGGTTACTTCGAAATTCACAAAGCAGCCGGTCAGTTTACAAAAGAAAGACCACACCCCGGTGGGCTGTTAATTGAGATTTTTTTTTTTTTTTAGATTTTGTTTATTTTTAAAGAGAAGGGAAGGGAGGGGAAAAGAGGGAGAGAAACAGCAATGCATGGTTGCCTCTCAAGCGCCCCCTAGTGGGAACCTGGCCCACAACCCAGGCATGTGCCCCGACCGGGAATCGAACCCCAGTGACCTTTGGTTCCCAGCCCACGCTCAATCCACTGAGCTACACCAGCCAGGGCTGGCTCAGATTCTTGTATTCCCCCGGTAGCGATACGTTCTGTGACGTCCCCTGGAGAACTGCGTTCGTGGGTCCTAAACCTGCACCTCTCAGAGAAATACAGAAGAAGGTCCCTGAGACCCTCTGGTCGCGTGTTCATCAGCCAGGCAATGCGTACCCTTGTCTGACGGGCGCTCCTGTTTGAAGGCAGCTTGGTTAAGGGTATGTTGATGCGCTAACTTTGAACTTCCAGCCTGCAGCGCTCTCACTGAGGCCTGAACAAAGCTCAGCTAGCACGTGTGTGCTCCGCAAGGCGCAGCGCAGCCTTCCGGCTCTGGGGGACTCCAGACAGCACTTCCCCGCGCGTGGGGGCCATTCTGACCCACAGAGCTCACCGACAAGCACAAGAACATGAGGAACGTGCCCTACGTGAGCCGTGAACACCCGTTAACTGTGAGAGCGAAGCAGGAGGCCGAGCTCGGGTCTCATTCCTGCCAGCCGGGAACGCGTGCGCCAAGGCCCCAGTGCGAAGGACTGGGGACGTGATTTACCGGTTTGAGGATCACTAAGAAATCTTACCAAGCAGGTGAATTCGCAAGTGAGGAACTGTGAATAGTGAGCATCAACTGTATAATGATTGTTATTACTGACAACTTGGAACAAAGCGTTCCAAGGAAATTAATTCTGTACGTGAACTCGAGGTCATACTTCGCTATGGGGTGGAGCGGAGGGCGGCGGGGAGGCTATGTTCAACTCTTTTCAGATAACCAAATTCATTGTAATTACCCTAATTGTCACACAGCCGTCGTTAAAAAGATCCTAACCTTTCTCAGTATTGAAGCTATCTGACAAGCTATGCTTGCTTTCAGGAACCGAAAAGGAGGCCCGACCACAAGACCGGGGTGCAAAACCCAAGATGGGGGTGGGACATCGTGTGCAAAGGGCACCGTGTGCAAAAGGGGCCCGAGCGCAAAGGGCGCGGTGCGCGAAGGGGCCCGTGCGCAAAGGGCGCGGTGCGCGAAGGGGCCCGTGCGCAAAGGATGCGTTGTAAGAAGGGACCCGTGCGCAAAGTGTGCGTTGTAAGAAGGGGCCCGTGCGCAAAGGGCGCGGTGCGCGAAGGGGCCCATGCGCAAAGGGTGCGTTGTAAGAAGGGGCCCGTGCGCAAAGGGTGCGTTGTAAGAAGGGGCCCGTGTGCAAAGGGGGCCGGTGCGCAAAAGGTCCAACAAAGGAATAACTACGCAAGCCTAAACAAATGTAATCGGCCCACCCACAGCCTATAAATACAGAAGCTCTGCGGGGGCAGCTAGAAGGTGCTCATAGAGCATCGGCTTGGTCCTTGATCCTATAGTTAGCTCTGCTTTCCCGAGTCACAGGCGTGAACGGCGCCGGACAAACGCACGTTGGTCCGCGTCCTTGACCCGGAAGTGTCGAGAACAATGTCCCCTGATGTCCCCTGTTTCGGCCTGCAACCCCGTTGCGGGGCGAAGCAGCGCAGACTCTCAAACATCTGACTCGGGCGGAGGGAAAGGCCGGAGGCAGCGCGCACACCTGGCCTGGCAGCGCCCCCTGGTGTCCAAGTCGTGGACCTGAGCGCGCTCCGCGTCTTCCCGGTGCGTCAGTCCACTCGCCTGCAAGTGGGAAGCAATATCCCCGGCAGAAAGCAGAGCGTAGGCTGAGGGAAAGAGACATTTTATGCTAAAAGGTTATTCCACTTAGGGAAGGAGGCCATTTGCAATCCGGGCAGCGCTCTATGAGATCTGCTGGCCTCTCAGCCTTCCCGCACCGCCCTGCCTACCCTGCAGGGCTAGAGGGAGCCCAGAAAGGAATCCACTGTGTGGCCAGCAGCTTAAATGGTGCTCGGACACGTGGGCTTTGGAGCCGGAATGACCTGCTCCCAAGTGCCGAGTAGCGTTCCCTAAGCCTCAGCTTCCCCGGGCCATCACACAGGGTCGGGGTCTTGCCGTGTGGCGAGGGCCCAACGAGTGAGCAGGTGAACGGGTCCCGGGGCAGTGTTGCAATGTGCTGAGAACACATTAATGATAATATGAAAAACGATGCCCTAGGGACGGACGTGCCGGACAAGCGTTGCCTATTAGAATATGGGCACATCCATTGCAATTTGCTGGCTGCCGTCTCCTTATTATTTTTCCCAAACCACCGGTCCCCCCCGCCTGCAGTTCAGTGGACCTGCGTAAGACACGTGGGGGAAGCGGGTAACAGGTAGCAGTTTGGGGAGGGTAGCTGCAAATCATTTTTATTATTAAAGCTCACTTAAAGGATTTATTGTTTGAGTCAAGAATATATTTTGGGCTCAGATAGGAGGAGAGAGTGCTGAAAACCCACTATGCATTTCTCTCAGGTGGTTCATTTGGACGCATAGTGGACTCAATGCCTAGAATTTCAAATCCGCCTCGAAGAACAGACCACGAAAATCCTGTGTTCAGAGGGGACGTGATTTTCGTTGGAGTGGGACTAGCCTTTTGGGGTTCTTGAGCTCGAACTGAAGAAAAAAAAGCCTTTTATCTGTGTCGTTCTACAAAAGCATTAGTGTAATCTATTCAATTCCTGGAGGGTAGACATTTGGAGGCCCAATTATTATAAATTCCCACTTCTTCCACAGATACTTGTTGACTATCTGGTGGCCAAAGAGTCTTCCCTGTTCCGCTCTGTCTGGTGTTGTGTTCAGGGGCTGAACCACCCACAATCCCGACAGCTCCATCCTGACCAGCGTCTGGTGGTTCCTTAGAGCGCCGAAGCTTTGGGCATGCGCACACCCTGCTGCTAATGGTGTTCCTTGGATAATCACAAGGATACTCTTAGCATGAAAAAAAATTGGTGTGGTTTTTGCTTAGGTAACAGTCTTCCTGGGCCAAAGATCATTTGCAGACATACTGTTAAGGGGGAGTTTTGGAAAGTAGATGTAGCTAAAACCCCGCAGCTTCCCAGTCCTTGAATCTTTGGTGACCAAATGACCCGGTGTTTCAGCAATTTGCAGGTCGGGCCTTTGATCACCGCGGGGCCTGCTGGTCCCGTCCTTGCCCTGATTTTGCAAGGGCAGAGCAGCTGGATGGCAGTGGGGTTGGCTCCGTGACATCTGCTCTGTTGCTGTGCTTTTTAAAAAGATTTATTTATTTTTTCGCCCTGGCTGGTGTAGCTCAGTGGATTGAGCGCGGGCTACGAACCAAAGGGTTGCCGGTTCGATTCCCAGTCAGGGGACATGCCTGGGTTGTGGGCCAGGTCCCCAGTGAGGGCCATGTGAGAGGCAACCACACATTGCTGTTTCTCTCCCTCTCTTTCTCCCTCCCTTCCCCTCTCTCTAAAAATAAATAAATAAAATCTTTAAAAAAAGATTTATTTTAGACAGAGGGGCAGGGAGGGAGAAAGAGAGGGAGAGAAACATCGATGTGTGTTTGCCTCTTGCGCGCCCCCTACTGGGGACCTGACCTGGCCCGCAACAGAGGCATGTGCCCTGACTGGGAATTGAACCTGCAGTCCCCTGGCCGGCAGGCCTGTGCTCATTCCACTGAGCCAAACCAGCCAGCGCTGTTACTGTGCTTTTATAAACAATTAGCAAATGAGATGCCCATCAGACCTGGGTCTCCACAGCGAGGAAGATCCCAGGGGTCCCACGTAGTGGACAGCAGCCCCTCAGTGGGCTTTGGGGCCTGGACCTTTTGCCTAGCCGTCTGCAATTGAGGCAAGCAGATACCTAGAAATGAGGAAGTGCCGAAGGCTCAGCGGCAAAGGCAACATCTGCTAAAGAAAGCTAAGCCCGATATCCTGAGTTCCTGAAATAGTTACTTCACTCCCCAGGAGTAGCTGGACTTGAGGCAGGAGACTTGGAGACAGTAGATAAAATAAAAATGAAGTCCTGGGAGGCTGGCATCAAAGAAAGTAACTGACATGACACTAACCAACATCCTGGATTCTGAAAATAGCCTTGTCAGAGCACAGTAATCCTTAAAACCGCAGCTGGGCTTGCCCGCTCTGCTACTGATCAACCTGTAGTCCACCCTTAGCATCATTATAATCTGATTGTAATAAATTAGCATTGCAGTTTCCACGCCCCAAGTGGGCAGTCCGGGAGACCTATGGGTAATCTCATGCATTGTAGCAGAAAAATTCTATAATTCCTAACACAAGCGCAGTAGAAAGTAAATTAAGCATAGGGAAGTAAAAAGCCTTATAAAATCATAACCCGTCAGACAATTGAGAACCTTTCTCCATTTAGGGGATCGGCCTGCTCCCTTGTTCTTTGGAGTGTGCTGTCCTTAATAAAGCTCGCTTGCTTTGCTTCACTTTGTTCATGTGGTTTGCTCAATTCTTTGCTCGTGGTCACCAAGAACCTGGTTACCTGTGCACGCCTGTGACACCTTGAGGGTCACTGCTCACCTCCTTCTGGGGTGAGGGGGGGTTGCTGGCCGCCCTTCCGGTCGGTGACGTCCAGTACCATATCACGAGCACTCGGGGTGTGTGGTGCCTGCAGCCAGTTCGACTCTGAAGGGGTCCAGCCACAGAGAGACAGTAGGGGCCCCAGACTCTGTTCTCAATGTCAAGGAGATTACATTGAAGCCCAGCAGGGGTCCTGTCAGCAATGGAAGGCAAAAGGACCAAACTGCACCTGTTTCCAAAGACGTCGGAGGAGTGGGAACTGAGACCTCTGGAGTGGCTTGACTGCCTGCCTCGCTTTCTGGTTTAGAAGCTTACTCAGAAATCACGTTTGTTCATTTATTTTGTTCTTGAGATCCCACGTATAAGTGAAATCATACTCTACTTGTCTTTTTTTGGCTGACTATGTCACTTAGCATAATGCCCTCTAGGTCCATCCAAGCTGTCACAAGTGGTGGGATTTCCTTTTTTATGGCCAAGTAATATTCCATTGCATCTATGCACCACATCTTCCTTATTCCTTGTCCATTGATGGGCACTCAGGCTGCTTCCATATTTTGGCTTTTGGAAATAACACCGCAATGCAGGCAGCTGAAACCCATACAAAATAATATTGAAAGTAAACTGTAATTGAAATATTTTTTTAAATGTTTCGAACAGCTTTCGTCCACGCATAGGACGTGGGAGAATAACTAAAATGAAGAAATCGGGCTAAAGGAAAATGACGAAGGAAAACCAAGAAGACGCCAGGGAATGTTGCTGTGCTCGGCCCACGTCAGGGGCGCCCCACCTGGGCTACAGTGCATGCGTGCCGGTGCGCCCCCAGCTCACTGTGCCCATGAAGCAGAAACAAGGCAATGTCGAGCGACGCGGGCCCATCACAGACCCCGGCCCCATCTAATGAGAAGGTGAGCTGCAGCAGAGCAGGAGGAGGTGGGAGTAATGGGAGGAGCCAAGTTCCCCGAGGTCCGAGAGCAGCTGTCATGCCCAGGAGTGATTGCTTAATAGGTGTGTTCACGCACGCTCTGTGAGCCACCCCATAAATGCACTGGACTTCTCAGAGCAGAGCTCTGTCCAGGTGCCGGACGTCACAGGGGTGGTGGGACCTGGAGTGACAGTGGACCCAGGACCACAGTTGCTGGAAAGCCCAGCTCAGGGACTGGGAGACCACAGGAGAGCAGCCCAAGTCATACAGAGCCCACAAGTGTCCTTGAATGTCCTGAATTCCGGAAGACAAAAGGGCTACTCTCATCGCAGGGATAATTCTGTTTAGCTTCCCTGTTCCCTGGGAGCATGGCCAGCTTAGCCACCAGGGCTCTGGGAACAGCTGGGAGTGACACACTCACTCTCTGCCCGTCACGAGGTCTCAGTGCCCTGTGGGAAGGACGAGAGGACGTGGCCGAGACTGGCGGGAGGTTGTGCCATCCTGTGTACTGAGCGCTGAGAATATAGCCCAGGTCTGGAGTGGGGCACGGTGAGTGAGCACTCCTGGGTGTGTGTGAGGGTGCTTCTGGTTAAGGTTGACATTTGAGTCAGTGGACTGAGTAAAGCAGATTGCGCTCCTCAGCGTGGTGGGCCTCACCCAATCAGGTGAAGGCCTGGATAGCGCTTAAAGACTGCCTGACTGTGATGAGCGAGACATTTGTCTTTTCCTGTCTTTGGA
>PVJI01017421.1:0-35698 GCA_004026765.1 Micronycteris hirsuta
GGTTGCATCTGTGAGTGTGCAGCTCAGAGAGACGGGAGGCGTACACGTAGGGGTCCCCAGCACAAGGTGACTCGGGGCCTAGCGGGGATCACTAGAGGGAGAGTGTAGAGTGAGGTGTGAGATCTGAGCCTTGGGAAGCTCCCATGTAGAAGCGGAGGAGACAGAAAGAGAGACTGGGAAGAACAGCCAGTGAGGAAGGGGGAAAGGCAGGAGAGGGCAGTGTTCTGGAAGCCAAATAAAGTGTTTCCAGGAAAAGGGAGGGACCAGTTGGGTCAATATGGTCCAGGAAGATGACAACCAAGAATTAGCCATAGTTGAAACACTGTGAGCAAAATGTAAATGCATAGTGTTTACAGGGAACACAGTATGTTTCAGCAGCCTTCTGCCAGAGGTGCAGAGTAGCAGGGCTGGCATCTCTAGGGTCTCTTGCGGGGAGGGGCAGGCATCCAACCTTCTCAGGATGTCGGTCACCTGCAGCAGGAAGCTACAGTTCTGCCGGTGGCCACTGGGGGGAGCCCGCGTGGAGGAAGCGGGTGAGGAACTGGGGAGGGAGGCGCGCCTGGCGGATCTGAAAGCCTTGGTGAGACTTCCTACCTGAGTCAGTTCTCCAGGGAGGGTCCAACTCAGGCCTGAAGGCTCCGCTCCGCTACTAGGTTGCTGCAACAGATCAAATACAGTAGGGAGACCATGAGACTTAGTCACCCAGGCCGTCTTCTCTGGCAGCCACATCGCTCAGGGGCCCTTTCCTCATCTTGTGCTCTGGGAGCTCCTCCTCCATCACATGGGCATCTTACAGCGTCCCCACCCCCATCTGTTGCTTGTCTTTTCATTTTCATGGTTGTATCTTTTGAGGCACCAAAGTTTTGAATTTTGGCAAAGCCCAGTTTATCAAATTTTCTTTTATGAACCATACTTAGGTATCGTATCTAAGACATCTTTGCTTGACTCAAGGTCTTAAAAGATTTTCTCCTTAAAATCTTCCACTCTGAGCTCCATTGAAGGCTATCACCCATTTCAAGTTCATTTTTACGTAAAGTGTGAGACGGAGTCCAAACACACCGTTCAGCACGTGGCTGTCCAATTGTCCCGGGATTGTTTGTTGAATCCTCTGCTTTGGCACAAGGCAAACAGCTATAAGCCCCTCTCAGATCTGTCTGGGGAGGGGAGCCAGGCTCAGGAAGTGGGAGCACTTGGCGAACTGCTACCCGCCCACAAGGATTGGGACTGCTGTTATTATTCAGTTAATACTACGTCTGAGGAGGGGAGGGGGTCCTGGGCTGTGAAAAGCTTAGTATCCATCTGGCTCTGAGAAGGTTTGAGTTCTGGATGCTGCTCTTTTCCACTCAACTCCCACTCCCTCATTCTCTCTCATTCTAAACGCTCCCTCCCTCCCTCCTTCCCTTCCTTCTTTCCTTCCTTCCTTCCACAAAGAAAGGTTGTGTACCTACCCCAAACCAGGCATCCTGCCAGGCTCTGGGGCCTGGAAGACTGGTTCCATCCCACACGAGGCTCCCAGACTCCCCGAGGCAATATGCAGACCACACACTGCCACCACCCTCTGATAGCCAGCCAGGGGAAAGGGAGCCATGGGAGGGGTCAGAGAAGCCTTCTGCAAGGAAGTGACCTCCACGCTGAGCAGGGAGCAGGTGCTCGGATCAGCCCACTGCGGTGGGGAAGTGTGGGCAGAGGGAACAATCCTGGCAGAGACCCAGAAGGGAGAGTGAGCATGGTGGTGAGGGAAAGTGGGGATGAATACCCATGGCTAGCAGGTAGGATGCACCACTGATGTGTTCTTTCATTTGTTCATTCATTCATTCATTCATTCATCCCTTCAACAAGAACTCACTGAGATCTACTCTTGCCAGGCCCTGACCAGACCCTGGGGGTAGCAACATGAGTTCCTCTTCATGGAGTTCACAGCCTTTGGGATTTAGCAAGAGGATTGCTGTTGGGAGGCCCGGCCCACGTTGCTGTTCTGCCTGGGAGAACTCCAAGCTACAAGGTGGGGCATCTAAGCCTGGAGTGGGGTGGAATCCACCTAGCAGGGTTGGGTCAGCACAGGTTTGCAGCTCACCTGGTTGCCCAGCCAGAAGGGGAGGTGAGGAAGGAGAGACAAGAGAGCCTCACCCCCACCTCACCCCCTCCTCAGCTTTCCAGCAGCAAGCAGAGGCAGTGATGAGGGAGATTATTGTCATGGAAACCTAGAACAGCACCCCATCTTTTCTCTTCTCCCCTAAACTATGCCTGGACCTTCCTCCCCTTCTAGAGGAAAGGCTAGCTCTTGGGTGTGAAGAAGAGAAACAGAAAGCTTTCTGGAGACCAAAGCCCCAGCACGGGGAAGAATGAAACTCGAAATCCAAGGAGCATAAAGGAGCACGGAGCAGAGGCCCCAGTCTGCCTGGAGGAGGGGGCATCTTGGAACTGCTCTCTGTGGCCATGACTTTCACATCAGAGCACAGGGAGGCTGTTCAGGGCATCAGGGAGACACGGGCTCTCTGGAGCAGACTGTCTGGGCTTCAGTCCCAAATCTACTGTTGCTAGCTCTGGGCGACCACGGGCTGTCAGTGACTTCACCTCTCTGAGCCTCAGTTTCCAGCTCTGGAAAGTGAGGATGACAGCAGCACTGCCTCGCAGGGTGCTGTGCACATGATTTAATTCATACAAAGCTCTCTGCACGGCCCTGGAGAACTGTATGTGCTCAATCGTTAGCCCGGACTGGACCATTCCTAGTCTCCTCCCACTGACTCTGTTCTGGGACAGGCAGGCAAGGGGGAAGATGCGGAGCATGGGAAGGCTTGCCCAGACCCCACAAACTGCAGCCTGTAGGTGGTGGCTGGCTCTGTTCTTGCTGTGCTTGAAAGCAAGTGTCGGCCTTGCTTTGGGGGTCAGAAACGGCAGTGAGAGATGGTGCTGATGCGGGTTGGTGAGTCAGGATTCTCAGGTCCCTTCCTCAGCTGCACATGTGATCTGACAGCGGGAGTGCCTGGCCTTCCTCCCTTCCCCTTTCTCCCCCATCCTGGCCTCTAGTGTCAAAGTTGGAGGCTTAGCAGTCAGTCCTAGGACTGGGCAGAGTTTTCCTCGGCAACTGGACAAAGGCTTTGCAAAGAGCTTGCTTTGTCTTTATTATTCCTCTGGCCCATCACTCACACCTGTCCTTCCAGATGTGGCCTGATTTCAGCTACTGCTGTCCTAACTAGCCAGGCCAGCCAGCCCTTTGCTCCCCACTCCCCATCTCAAGGCCAAGTCCACTGTGTGGGGAGCCCATATCCAAGAGCTACAGTGGTCCAGGAAGCCCTAAAGAGGGGGCAGTCTTATTAATAGCTGACATTTATTGAGCACTTACTGTAGCATAAATACTTCCCATTTAAATAACTAGCTCATTTAATCCTCACAAGCACCCTAGGGTACTAGAATCATCCCTAGATGAAAGAGGGAATTAAGGCCCAGAGAAGTTAAATAACTTGCCTAAGGTCATGGTACTTGTAAGTAGCAGAGCTGGCTCTTGAATGGGGCCAGTTTGCAAGTCTTTGCTCTGCTACCTCCTGGCCCTGCTGGGCATCTGCTGGGCTGGCAGTGCTGGGCAGGAGAACAGGAAGGTGGGGACCTCGCTCAAACCTGAGTCCAGGGATAGAACCCTTCCTAGCCTTTCAGGGTGTTGCAGTGGAAAGTGCTGTGGACCGAGGGATCCAGGAGAGCGGGGCTCTGGGCCACTTGTGTGTCCTTGAGCAGGTGCCGTCTCATCCCTGGACCTCCTGTCTGTAAGAGGAGGGTTTCGGTAGTAGGTCTCTGAGGGCCAGGCTGGAGCTAGGATTCCAGGTGTCTCAGAGACACCGTCTGCAGCCACACAGACTGCATTTCTTGGCACTGCCTGAGCTCACTTGCTCCACCACCCCCATGAGTTCTCAGGAGCTGGCCATTAGGCGCTGCATTTTGATTTGGAGAAGCAAATCACTGTAGCCATAGGCCAGGTCCTTGGAGAGGAAGCTGTGGATGGGGGGCACCCCGCCTTCCTCCCTAACCCTGGCCCCACCAGAGCGCACAAAGCCAGAGCACCTCCACCCGCCCTGCCCCTCCCCCGCCATCTGACCTTCTCAGTCTCTTCAATAATTCATCACCTTTTTGTTAACAACAGGAAAGGCTACTTCCCATGGCTCTGGACCTCGAGAAAATAAACTGGAGTTTCTGTCCGTGGTCACGTCCTCCCATCGCCCCTTCTGCTCTGGGACGGTCCTCATATCCGCGTCCATGCTCTCCTCTCTCAGATCTGGATCTGCCCGCCCCCCTTTCCAGGACATCAGCTCAGTGGCCCAGGTTCATTGTCACTGCTACGAGGCCAGGTCCTTTGGAGGAGAGGAGGAGGGGAGGAGTTCTCACTGTAATGAGGGCTCTGGTTAATGTCTTTCCCTGCCCACTGTGCCAGCTGGCCTTGCACCTTCTCCCAAATGTCAGGAAGCCTTCCTCACCCGACGCTGCCCTTGAGTCTCAGCCTCCTCGTGTCTTCGCAGCAAAGAATGGTTTGCCCAGCTTAAGGTATGAAGACACGGGGTTGCCAGCAGGCTAAGAGATTTGCCAGAAGTGGGGGAGAGTGGATTTGGGATCAGAACTAGGGTTTCATGGCTCCCCCTTCAGTGCTCTCAGGCTTGGATCAGTGACTCCTCGGCCTGGGGTGGGGGTGAGGGCGCTGGAACCACCTGGAAGGTGTTTGGTAAATCCAGGTGCTCACGCCCCTTTCCAGACTCTAAGAATGAGAATCTCTAGTCAATTCATATGTGCAGCCAATACAGAGAAACACCAGTTCAAGGTTTTCAGGGTTATTTGCATCTAACTAAGGAGTTCTTGCAGATCCAAAATGTCTTCTGACTCCCCCTAAATGAGGAGAAAGAATGAGGACATTTGGGAATGAATTACATTGCAGTGAGGCAGCTCACAAGACCTGCCCTACAGTCTCCTCTCAGGATGTCTCCCCTCCCCCTCCCAGGTCACTCTGGGGCTGTGGAAAGTCGGCTGGAGGTCTACAGAGGCCCATACCACCTCTTCACATGAACCCCCAAACTCTTGCATTTCTCCCTGTGCCAGAGGTCACTCACTGGGATGACCACTTCTTCTCAGGGCGCCATGCCTGCCCTCTGTTCTGTCCTCATGTCTCAGAGCTGCTCGCCCTGCCCTGACTGAGCGGGAGCTACTTCCTCTTGGGTTAGGCTGAGACCTTGGTCTCTAGTATTTACAGTGTGGGGGTGAGCTCAAATCCTACTCCTCGAAGCCTTCCTCAGGTGAGCAGCCCAGGCTGTGCCTTGTCCCCACCCTCTGTACGCAGCTGGCCTTGGCTACCACTGCCTGGCACTCTTCTCTTGTTTTTCTCTTCATGCACACAAGCAGCCAGTTCCCCAGCAGATCTCTGGACTCCCTGATGGCAGGGCTCCTGCCATGTGGCCCCCCGACAGCGACCGACACGGGGGTAGTCAGCCTTGATGAGAGAGAGACGGCCCTTTCTCCAGGGCTACACTCCAGAGCAGGAAATGATACGATCTGGGTGAGTGGCACACATTTGCACACACATGTTTTTGTCTCCCCACAGAACACCGGTGGTCGCCAAGCCTTGCTCCCTAGGTCAGAGCACAGAGGGGTGGGAACGTGTGATTTGAGGTCAGGAGATTGGGTGTACACCTGGATCCATTGTTTACTAACTGCGATTTGACCTCTTGCTGCTCAGCTTTCTCTTCTGTGAAATGGATTTAATTGTGTCCATCCTTCCTGCACCGGGGCGGCCGTGAGGGTAAAGGAAATGGTGCGTGGAGATGTTTCTGTAAACTCGGAGTACCACGAACGGGGACTGTTGCCTTTGCTATCTACTTCCTAGGACTGAGGCCAGCCTTCTGTCAGAAGTCTCAGACACCCCTGAAGCCCCAGCAGAGGGTGAGTGGATTGGGGTTCCACCTTGCCATCTGGCCGTCTAAAATAACAAGGCAGCCAGCCCGCAGCTGGGACCAGCAGAAGGATGCTCAGCACCACGGACAGCACCAGATTTCTGCTGCTCCTGCTGCTCCTGCAGCTGCTGCTTCCCTTTGCCAGGATTCTGTGGGCAGGGCCCGGCGGTACCCGCTGATGCCCCTGGCCAGTCACTGCTAACATCTATTGAAAGATTTCTATGTTCCAGGCACTGTGCCAACTTTCTTAATGCACCTATCAGATTACATGTTGGATCTAGTCAACAGCCTTTAGAGCCCATCCCCACTTCTTTCTAGTGTGCCTTCCTATACTGCTGAAGCTAGAAAGCTAAACACTGCATTTCCAGCATTTCCTTGCAGCAGGGGTTCTGAATACAGATCAGGTTCCATCGGTCGGATGCACTGGAGATAGATTTATAAGGAGGAGGGGAGGAGGAAGCCACCTTCCTGTTGCTTGGGCTGCGTTCAGCTGACAAGCAATGCTGAGGAGAGGAAGAGGTTCTGAGCAGCAGCTCAATGCCCAGGCTCTGGTTCCGGAGGGTTGGGGTGGGGTGCGGAGCGCAGGGCGGTAATGGTGCGGCTGCAGAGGCGCTCTGATCTCTGGCTTGCAGGTGAGGCTCCGGTAGTCCCGTCCTGGCTGTGGCTGAGGAGGGGTTTCTCTGGTGGGTCAGTTCTGCTCTGTTCTGAAGACCCAAACTTTAACCCTTCCAATGATTTTGTGAGCACGCAATTCCCTGTGTTAAACTGCTTTGTTTAAAGTTTTCAGAGTGGCTTTTGCTTCCTATACAAAGAATAGGTGGGTTCTGTTATCATCCTATCTTATAGATAAGGAATCTTGGGCACTGAGAGGTTAAGTGACTAGTCCAGGTCCAGCAGCCGGTGAGCAGACCTGAACCCAGAACCACTGACTCCCCAACCCCCTCCAGGCATGATGACCCCCACACTGAAGACTGAAGCTAAATGGAGAAAAGTCCATGTCAACAGGAAATTCTGGGAACACACTCCAGGCCAGAGTGGGCACAGCCCCTGAGGAGGCCTCAGAAGGAGGCGGAGAGGACGTGGACCTTGTCATGGGCCAGGCGTGGTACCAGGTGTCTTCTCATGGTTACCTCACCGACCACCACTGATGCCTCACAAGCAGCCTAAGAGGTGGGTGTCAGTATTCCCACTTTACAGGTAGAGAAACTGAGGCTCACGGAGGCTACATAACTGGCCGAAAGTCATGCAACTGGAGGGAGACAGAGGCAGGACTAGAATCTACGTGTCTGGCTCCATGACATCATGGGGGTTCTGCGGCACCATTGGGGACAGAGCTGTTTTGCCCACTCTGGGGGGCTGCATCTCTGGGGTACAGAAAGATAGGCTCCCCAGATCTGTGCTTCATCGGAGGGACTCTCCACTACCGGGAGGAGAGCCTGCAGGGGCAGCGGGAGCTGGAGTGCAGCCAGGGGAGGGAGCCATCTGGTCCTGGGCTGGCAGCTGGGAGCGAAGGCTTCTCCCTCATGCTTCTCGCTCCGGGACCCCTCTCCTGGCTGAGAAGTGTCCTTTCCTTGCCCTGAAGACCCTACACCCCCACCCAGGGGCCCATGCCTTTCTGCCCAGGGCCCCAAGCCAGTAAGTGGCCATAATATTGCCCAGATGGGGCCAGAGGAAAGAGGGAGAGGCAGCTGCGGGGATGTCATCAATATCCAGGCCTCCGGGGAGCTGGTCAGTGACTCAGAGATGCCAGGGGCAGGAGGGGTGACTCCCTGCTTGTGCTAAAAGAGACAAAAAGTCAGAACAGCAAGATATAATGCTGTTACACTAGATGATCTCAAGTCTAAAAATAAAAAAAAAAGGGAAAGAATAAAAAACAAAATTATGCCTGTAGAAAAAAAGACCATTTATGTCTGGGTGGTGGGATTGTGGTCTTCTAATAACTTTTTGTGAATTGGAAAAACTATTTAATATGAGCATGCATTATTGTTTATAATGAGAAAAAGTTATATTTAGAAAGGAAGGCTTCGATGTTTCTAGGCACGCACATGACCGTCTTTCCTTCTTCCTTTTGCATCAAATCTTTCTTGCCTCTTCAAGTGCCCTCATTTTGATTAGCTCCCAGTAAAGCTTGTCGATGCGGTGGAGAGAGGGGAGGGGCCCTGTGGTTTTTGTACAGGCTGCTTCCTCAGAAAGACTCAAGACCTGAATTCGATGCCACTTCCCCCCTACCCCACAGGGTCTGGCTGGGCCAGATGCAGGAAGATCAAGCCTTGAACTTATACCACGTGGGCCAGACCCCTGGGAGTCTGCCCAGAAGCTGGAGGCACCCTCCCCCACCCTCCCACATCAGTAACTCCCCCTGGCAGATGTGGCGTGCTGCTGACCCCAGCATCCAGGCCCAGAAACAGTGATCAGGGAGGGGGCTCTGTGCCCCACCCCCAGCACAGCTCTCAGTTGGGAAAGTGGAGGGGGGGCAGCCTCTGTAGTGTAGCATTTACACGTGGGTTCCTAGGGAGAACCAGACTCCTTGGATCCAAATCCTACCTCTGCTATTTACTAGCCACATGTCTTTGGGCAAGTTTCTCAAGCCGCGCCCATCTCCCTACCTGTGGAATGGAGATGTGAGTAGCACCTGCCCTCATTGGGTGAATGTGAGGACGACATGAACCAACTCAGGTGAGGCACCTAGAACAGTGCCCAGCCCACGGCTGGCTCGGTGCGGTTAAGGATTATTTTCCATGTTAGTACCTAGAACTTTGATGTTTATTTGTGGGATGACGTAGCAAAAGGCCGACTCTGCGGTGGATGGAGAGCTCCTGGAGGACAGAGCCCATGGCCGCGCTTGCTCAACTTCTGCCCTGCTGGGCAGAGCGCTGTGCTTCACAAACAGTTGCTAAAGAAGGGAGTGCTGGGCGGTGGGGCTGGGGTGGCGCTCACTCTGCTTCCCCGCTCTCAAACCCAGAGTGTTGTGGCTGGAGGGACTCTACAAACCCTTCACCCTGAGCACCTCCTTCCACACAGGAGCAAAGCTTGCTGCCGGCCACCATTCCCCCGGCTTCCCTGGGACTCTGCTCAACAGTACACTGAGTGCAATCTTGGACAGAGGCAGCCGTTTCTGTCTTGATTTAGAAAAAAAAATGTGGCACATCTCCTATCTGAGTGTTGTGGAGCAAATGCATTCCCACCACAACTGGGTGAAGCTGCAGCAGTTCGAGCCTGAGCCACTGTGGTAATTCCTGTCTCCGTGGTAACAGGTCGGACTAAGCCTTCCGCTGGGCTAGCGAAGACCCGGCAAAGGGCTCGTGGGCAGCCGCGCTCCCTGCACCCCCCACAGAGCTGTTCTCTCCCCAGCCTCTTCCCTGCCAATTCCCCGTCAGGAGTCCCCAGTGGACGGAGAGGGGAGGACAGGGGAGAGGAGACGCAGCCGTGGCGGAGGCCCCCATGGAGCGCAGAGCCAGCCCCGGCAAGGGCCGGGAGCAAGGCGCCCAGCAGCAGAGCAAGCAGGCAGGATGCTGTGGGGTGCCGCGCCACCCTAGCAACTCCTGCCGCCGGGACGGGCTCGGGCGATGGTACCACCAGGCGGGGGAGACAGAGAGCCAGGCCCTAGAGCCGGGACGTGGAGATCGGCCCGCACAGACCCAGCCCGCTGTGTGCGGATGGAAGCAGCCTTAACTGGACGCTTGCTGTGCGTCGGCAGAGAGCCAGGAAGCGGGGAGGCAAGAACAGAGCAGGCCGATCTGCCCTTGGTGAAAGCACAGCCGGGTGGGGGAGCCCTGAACAATGCGAAAGCGGCCAATCAGAATACAGAGTAGCAGATGCCTGCTCAGTGAAGCAAGCAGGATGAGAGGGGCACTCAGAGAATGCCACCTCCTGAGAGCTGCCCACGCCTGGATTTCCTCGGGGAGGAGACCCACGGAGCTCCTGACCGGGGGTGCCTTCTGGGGGAGAAGCCAGGTGAGGGCTGAGGCCGGGTGAGGGTGACTGACTTCCATTACCTTCTCTTTCTTACTTTTTGAATTCGGTACTGTGTGCATATCGAACCAAAGCAAACACAACACACACACACACACACACACACACACACACACAGCAAAAGCAAGATGAAAAGCAGCGCCATGTGACAAGTGCTGTAACAGAGTGTGACCTACTGTGTGCTGGGCCCAGAGGAGGCAGGAGCAGCTCTGACCCTGGGGGGCTACCCTCCCCTCAAGGTCTGGGAACTCTCATCTGCCAGGGTCGTGTGCGTGTCCATCCCTCCGTCTCTGTACCTGTGCGATTTGGGATGTGTAGGTGTATCGGACTGAACGGCGTTCCTCCAAAATTCCTGTCCACCTGGAACCACAGAATGTGACCTTATTGGTGTGACTGTGTGTGGTGATGGATGTCAGCTGAATCTACTGTGGTGTCATTTTGCAACATATATATCAAATCCTTATGCTGGACACCTGAAACTAATATAATGTTATGTCAATTATATCTCAATTAACATATATGTATACATATAGCCTTATTTAGAAATGGGTTCTCTGCAGAGATAATTACATAAAATGAAGTCATACGAGATTAGGGTGGGCCCTAAATCCAATGGCCAGTGTCCTTTTAAGAAGGACACTTGGAGACACACAGAGAGGAAAGCCACTGAAGACAGAGGCGGAGCCTGGAGGGAGGCAGCCACACCCCCAGGAAGTCCAAGGGCTGCTGGAGAAGTGGGAAGAAGCAAGAAGGATGCTTCCCTAGACCTGCAGAGGGAGCGTGGCCCTGCCAACACCTTCGTTTCAGACTTCCAGCGTCCAGAACTCCGAGAGAATGGGTTTCTGTTGTTTTACGTCACCCGGTTGATGGTAATTTGTTACAGCTGCCCCGGGAGATGGGCACAACGGGTCTACGCATTCGTGGTTTGTGTGCTTTGTTGTGTGTGTATCAGTGTGTTTTTGTCTATGTTTTGGGGGTATTTGGGTGTGCTTGGGAATGTGTTTGTGCCTATAATTTGGGTTTGGGTGCTTATGTGTGTTTGGGGGTGCATGCATACTTATATGTTCATATATGTGCATGTTGAGTTGGATCTGTGCATACATTTTGTGTGTGTCTGTATTTTTGTGTGTGCTGGTGTGTGTGAGAGCATGTGTGTAGGTAGACAAAGGTCTCTAGGGTCTCTCTTGCCCCTCACATTCCAGAAGTCTGCCCTGGGGTTCCTGCCGCAGGGGCTGGCTTTGAGTGATGCCGATGCCGGCCAATGGCGTGGGGGTGGGGAGAACAGTATCACACCCAGGTTAGAGCAGTGACCCCTCGGATCTAGGGCCACCTGAGAAAGGGGAGGTCTAGGAGGAGAGTGTCCCCCATTATGCCTGCCCTACCAGCAAAAGCATCTCAAGCTCAGGAGTGTGTGTCCAGCAGGAGCCTCACTCGGGGGGTGCGGTGGCCAGCCTTCTTGGAAACCTTCCGCACAACAGAAACCCCCGAGAGGGACTTTACCTCCAGTGAATGGAGTTACTTTGAAACATCAGAGCCACGGTGCATGGTGCATCATCGGCATCACCTGGAGGGCTTGCCGAACAGGCGGCCAGGCCACCCCAGAGTCTCCGATGCAGTGGGTCTGGGGCGGAGCCTGAGAGCTTGTACCTCTAACAAGTCCTGGGTGTTGCCGGCATGGCTCAGTGTGGGCACCCTGGCCTTTCGGGGCAGGCCCTGGGAGAGTCTTCCCCGGCAGGCCCAATCCCATTCTCTCAGCCTGTCTCTCCCAGTGGCCCGCATGCCACTCGGGAAATCATTTATTCAGCAAAATGTTTTCTGCACTCAAGGTGCTTACATTCTAGGTATAAGATTCTAGTGGGTGCACAGACCCCCAAAGACACCAGGACAGACCTGCATCAGGGCCCTCCAGAGGCAAGGGAGTGTGGGGAGCACAGAAGAGGAGCGCTGGACTGAGCCCTGGGCAATCCAGAAAGGCTACCTGGAGGGGGTGCTAGCCAAGGCAGCTCTGAAAGGATGGATAGCAGTAGTCACATTAATTGAAGGCTTCCTGCTAGGCATTGTGCTCAGACTCTGCAAATGTGAGCTCTTTTAATCCTCACAAAAACCCCCAGGATGGGAAATACGTGGTTGAAGGAGATTTGAGCCCAGGCAGTCTGCTTCCAGCAACCACATTCCCAGCTCTGAGCACAGGTGGGGCTTCCCCCGTGAAGAAGGAGCCACCACGTGGAGGCCAGGGGCAGGACATTCCAGGGGGAGACTGAGCATGCACCGAAGTGGAAGAGGAGGTGGACTCAGATAGTGTTAAGGCTTTTCCCGGAGTGCGGGTGCCCCAGCAGAGAAGGGAGGGACACCAAGCTCTGGTTCCATCTGTCTAAATAGGGCAGGACTCGCTGGCTGCCAAGCATGGGGTGGGGGAATTGGAGAGAGGAGGAGGGGGCCCTCTCTGTGAGCTCAGCTGCTCGAGCGATGGGTGGGAGCCAGATGGCAGAGGCTGCCAGTCTGGCTTACACGGCTTCCCAGGGCCTGTGGGGCAGAGAGCCCGGGACACGAGGGGCTGGGAATCGCAGTGCCCCCATGGTGGGGCCCTCTGTTTGTGGCTTTGCTTTTACAAAGCTTAGCCCTGAAGATGGGCTGAGGGGTGACAGGCTGGCACAAGCTCTGTGACCATGGTGGCCCCTACACGTTGGCCCCCCAGGCAGTCTCTGTGTAGCTCTAGGGGTCACTGGGCACCTCAACGAAGGCACAAGTCCCCAGGCCAGGGGCCGGCCTCACAATGACCTTGCTCCTGTTCCTTGGGCTGCGGAGGGTCAGAAAGTCACTCTGATTCATGCTGAATGAGGACTCAGAGACCTGAATTCAGAGGATGGAACCAGAGGAAATGGGCTCTAGCAGCAGCAAGAGGTATTCTAGTTAGACACAAGGAAGCACTGGCCTGAGATGCTGAGAGAAGTAGCAGCTATTTTGGGGGAGACCCATCCTTCTGTCTCTGACAGCCTGCCTCTTGGGAGGAAATTTGGTGGGAATTTCTCTCTCCCTTTCTTAACTAGATCCTTCATCGAATCTCACCTACATGTTTGTGCCCTCTCCCCTTTCCGGCTGGCCTCCGACTTCTGCCTCTTTGTCTGAGTGGGCCAGAGGCTCCCCCAACCCCTGCTTGTCCTTGTGTTGCTGGGGGGCCTTTGAGCTCAGGCACCCTCAGTTCAGCCAATGCTTGTTGAGCCTTCCACCTGCTGGGGGTGGCAGCCCTCCAGGCCTTGCCCAGGGCACTTCCGGCCCAGCAGAGAGATCAGTGAAGCCTGTGCCTCTATCCAAGGCACAGTAAGTGTCAGGCAGTGAGAAAGGTACAGGCCAAGGTGACGGGGCTCAGAGACCATGGCCCCAGGGGGCCAGGGGAGACTTCAGAGAGGTGGGAGGTGGTTATTTCTGGGCTGACAGAAACCAATGGGAGCAAGCAAAGAGGACCATGAGTGAAGGAGGGAAGCATAGGGTGGAATATTCCAGAAATGGCGGGTTGACTGGCTTGGCTGCAGAGCTGGGGTGAGAAGGATCTGGTGAGACAACAGGCAGACGAGGGCCAGCCCACAGGGTCCTGGATCTCAGGCTGAATGATTTGCACTTAATCTGTAGGGTTTGGGAGGAAGGGCCTGACATCTGAGCTGGGACTAGGAAGGCTTCCGGGTTCTGCCCCTTTCCTGGGATCTCATAACAGGCACCTGGCCCTGGCTGGGAGCCTACGGGCTTTGTAGGGGTCCCTCGGGGAGCAGGTGACTGCCATGTTAAACGCGAGCCCTTTCCGTGAGCCCTGGGCTGATGGCCCTATATACTAAGACAGCTGCCCTGGCACTCCCGAACCCCCTTCCTTCCGTTCCAGCGCCGTGCCGCCTGCTAACATCCTTCATCCATCGTTGATGCTGCTTATCATCACCCCGCCCTCATGAGAACGCAGGCCCCAGGAGGCAGGGCCCCGTCTGTTTCGCTTGCTGCTGAATGTTCCAGTGCCTAACACAGTGCCTGGAACCCAACAAATTCACTCATTTGTTGAATGAATCAAGAGAAAAATACCACCCTGCCTGAACCAGCGGGGTCTGTCACTTTACTTTTGGCTTCCTGAGCTTGGCATCACCCGAGTGGAAAAATCTCTGAGAAAATCAGACAGAACTCCGCTTCTCCCCTGCTGCACCTCTTGCGCTTGCCAGGAGTCTGGGAAGATTTGGAGTGCTCCTCCGCCCCTCTTCTGCCAAAACACCAGCACTTTCCTTCATCTTGGAGTGGAGGCCAGGCAAGGAAAATTTCAGCTAAGGAAAGCAAGGGGCTGCCAGCCCCACCTGGCAGCCTGGAGGAGCATCTCTGAGGGACCGATCCGAATATCTGCACGTCACCGAGGGCCCACCCCACACAGGCCCTGCACAAGTGTTCCGAACATTCGTTTCATTCCCACAAACATGGGGGTTGCCCTCCCATTTTACAGATGGAAAAACAGAGGCTCGGAGGAGTTAACTGACACGACCAAGTTCCCTCCACCAGCTGAGGAGTCCTGCTTTGAACACAAGCCTTCCTATCCCCACCTGGTGCTCCTTCCTCCATGGCACACGACCTCCCATCTGCCAGAGAAGCAGCTGAGATGCAGTGAAGTTTGCTGTGTTCTCTGTCCAAGGTCCCAGATCACCGGGGTCTCTGGGGCCTCAGCCTTCCCACTGAGCTAGGGGGGTTGAGGTTTTGGCCACCGCCAAGGGATGAATGAGGATGATGATGTCGCATCTGCCACCTGGTCTGAACTCATCGGGGAGTGTGAGTTATAGCTGTGGTCACTGCCCGTTCTGGCCTGGGCCCAGGCATCCTTCCTCGCTCCGATGTGAACCATGAGGGTTGGAGTCCCAAACAAGGTTCCCTGCATTTGAAGCCCCGGCAGATGCAAGGGGAACCAAACCGCCCCTTGTGTGGAGGGCAGAGGCAGCACCTGGTCCCCAGGGCTGTCACAGCTGGGGAGGCAGAAGAGCTTGCACCAAGCTCCCAGCTGTGGGGCTGCAGGTGGCTGTACTTCCATTCCTGTGTTCCTCAGGGTCTCAGTTCTCCCACCTTGAGAATGGAAACTCTCTCAGCAAATGTTAATTATTCCATATTATTCCCCAGGAAAATGAGAGTTTCTGTCTTTGAGAGTCCTAAAGGGCAGGTTAGAGAAGAGCCACTCAGTATGCAGTAGGGCACCACGGATGGTTTTACAGCCGGGGACCTGAGCGCGCTGTGCTTCAGGGAGGCTACCTGGGCAGCGGGGTGTGGACGGGGAGAAGAGGCTTTACAACAACAGAACTAGCATGTAAAGCACTCAGTAAGTGCTAGATGCGGTTTCAAGCACTTTATAGGTAGTAACTTTAACCTCCACAGTACCCGAGGGCACGGTGGTTATCCCCATTTTACAGATGAAAAGACTGACCTACGTAGAGATGACGAGGCTAGTAGGTGGCGGAACTGGGAATCAAACCCACCTGACTCCAGAGCCTGAGTTCTTTACCACTATTCGGTGCTGTCTCCCACAGTAACCTAGGCTGGAGGGACCAGGGTTCAGTGCAGGGCTGGGCGGTGGGCTTGGCCAGAGGGGCGGAAGTGGCACGCTCCCTGCGGCTGAGTCTCCTGGTCCCGGGCAGCTCTCGCAATGCTGGGCCAAGAAATTATACGGGAGATGCGCACATTGAGTCCTGTGATCCGCACAGAAAAGAGCCATATCTGAGATTACTTTGATTGGTAATAACACCACTTGCAATGTTCTTGGCCAACAGCCCACACGGGATAACTTCTTTCACGGAAAAGAGATTTTAGAGACAGTCTCAGATAAAGAAATTTTATCACAGTTATTGCTTCTCCTCACTAGCAGAGGCTGCGAGGGCAGAGCCTGGGTGGGCTGGGGGCAGAGGCTGCCGGCCCCCAGGCGGGGAGGAGGCGGCTCAACAGGAAGGGCTGCCTGAGACCAGGGCTTCCTGCGCTGTCCTGATGAGATTACAGCGGCTCCTCTGAGCGGTTCAGTCACATTTTAAATGACACTATGGATATAAGTAATGCTTGAGAAGCGAAACGAGACTGAGATTGGACGGTATTGCTAAGATCCCTCCCGGCTCTAACAGTCTTTGGAGATACCATTTGTCATAACCCTTTCTCAAGGAGAGTGTCGAGAGGCAGGAAACCCTCAGAACAGCCATGTCAGCTGGGTTCTGGACCGTTCCCAAACTGGGGCCAGCTGGGCAAGAGCCCTCGGGGGCCCCAGAGAGCAGCCCAGCCATGGGGCGTTTCTGTGGAGGACAGAGCCTCCTAACCAGAGCCAGAGAGACTTTGGCCCCCTTCTCAGGCCTTGGGCGCCAGGGTCATCTGGGCCAGTGTCCTTTAGAGATGGGACTGGGCCCTTCCCACACCGCCCTCCATCAGGTTGTGGGCTTAAGGGGCTTAGTGCGGGCCATCACCCAAGCGCTGATTGCAGAGCCACAGGCCCTGTTTCCCAGGCTTGAGCAAGCAGCTGGTGCGAGGGGCTTAGCACTGCAGAGTGGGAAGATAGTGAGAGCACCTACCTGGGCAGCAGGTGAGGTCTGCGGCTCCGGCAGATGAGCTGTCACTGGCCGTCCCTCCTCTTGATCTGCTGTCAGGTGCTTCTGGGCAGCCCAGCCGCAGCCCTGCTTGACTCCTGACCACAGCGGCGGCTGGTCCAAGGCTCTGTGGCACAGGGACAGCGAAGCACTGTCAGTGCAGGCGGGCAGATGCCAATCCTCCCGGGGCCTCCCCGCGGCTCCTCCCCCGCCCGAGAGGCCGGGCCCTGTCCAGGCCCAACGTGCTGGTCAGCATCTTCCCCTAAGGCTTCAGGGAAGCTCTAGTGGGATGAGGGGCACCCCAGACAAAGCTACGACTCCCAGTCTCCCCCCCACCTCCACACCCAGCTGCCACCCACCCCTGGGGTGAGTGAGAGGGGGCTGTCCTTCATCTCAGCTGAGCAGGGGCCTGAGGGTGGGGGAGACCAGGGATGGAGCACTGCCTTGGGAGTCCGAGCCTCTAGGTCTCTCTGCTACTTCCACTGGAGCACCCCACTCGCTGGGATGGGGGCTTCAGCCTAGAAACACAGACTGCCAGCAGGATGGAGGTTTGGGAGGTCAGAGGGCGCCAGAACCATCAGATGACTTCAGGTAGGACTGCATCATCATTTGGTGGGGGACACCGCTAAAGTGCAGGTCGAAGGGCCCTACCCTAGCCCACCGAGTCAGACTCTTCAGGAAGGAGCCTGGGAATCTGCATTTAACAGTTCCCCACATGGATGCACATGGAACAAGACTCGCTGGACCACGTGCTGGGAAAAGGTCAAGTCCAAGGAGGAAGCTTTGATCACATGTATGAAGGGGTCCTCAGTCCCTCCCCTGAGAGCAGCAGCATAGGAGCCCGGTCTCGTTTTTCTCATGGACAAAATGGAGAGCGGACGTGGCCTCCTGGGCCCTTTCAGATGTGAACTTTTCCTGGCGGAACTGAGGAACCACTGAGTGAAGAATTCGAGAAGAAAGTTCATAGTATTCTCCCTAATTGGGTTCTTCTTAAATGTTCTTTTTAAATTCCGAAAATAACATGCTTGTGGGGAAAAAATCAAACCACTCAAAATAACACACAGCGGAAAGTCTGCCTGCCCTCCTGGCCTTCCGCTCCGCTCCCAAGCGTGCTCCCCGTCAAGCTTCCCGTTTAAGTTTTCTTCAAACACTTTCCCCACAAACACTGGCGAATCTATACATCTCCGCCTGCATTTTTATTTTAAACCCCACCAGGAACGCCTTCCTGGCACTTTGTCTCTGTCTTGTCAGGTCATCCACGTCGCACGCCCGTGTGACGTGCCCCGTTACACCGAGGGGGGCGCCACGCGCACGCCCGTGTGACGTGCCCCGCTACACCGAGGGGGGCGCCACGCGCACGCCCGTGTGACGTGCCCCGCTACACCGAGGGGGCGCCACGCGCACGCCCGTGTGACGTGCCCCGTTACACTGAGGGGGGCGCCACGCGCACACCCGTGTGATGTGCCCCGTTACACTGAGGGGGCGCCAGGATTTATGTGAATCGATGCTCTGATGGAGGCTTTGGTGGTTTCTACATTTTCGCTACACAAACAACGATCACCTTGGACGACACATCTTTGCCCACGTGTGTGAGGTTAGCTGCAGAACAAATCCCGGGGGAGGGGTCAACGGCTAGGTGTATCCAGTACCCTGATAGGTACTGCCAAACGGCCTTCCAAAGACGATGAACCAGTCGGCACTGCCCAGCCACGCGTGACAGTGCCTGCCCCCCCCCCCACAACAACACTGGGCCTTCCCAGGCATTTAAAAGTTGCCAACCTGAGAGATGAAAACTGATGTCATGCTTCAATGTGTAATTCTTATTTATCAGAAAGGGCAGACATTATTTC
This sequence comes from Micronycteris hirsuta, assembly GCA_004026765.1. Lineage (NCBI taxonomy): Eukaryota > Metazoa > Chordata > Mammalia > Chiroptera > Phyllostomidae > Micronycteris > Micronycteris hirsuta. The sequence continues at coordinate 18,316 of PVJI01017421.1, forward strand.
CATGTTTATTGATTGGTTGGCCTTTGCATTTATTTTTCTGTGTATATCTTTTCTCATTTATCTTACTGATTGTTAAGAGGCCTTTTTTTCTACATTAAGGCAGCTGACTTTTTATCGTATGTATCACAAAATGTCATTTGTCTCTCTTTTTTAAAGATTTTATTTATTTTTAGAGAAAGGGGAAGAGAGGGAGGAAGTGAGGGAGAGAAACATCAATGTGTGGTTGCCTCTCGTGCACCCCCAACTGGGGACCCCGCCTGCAACCCAGGCGTGTGCCCTGACTGGGAATCGAACCGGCGACCCTTTGGTTCACAGGCTGGCACTCAATCCACTGAGCCACACCAGCTAGGGCTCATTCGTCTCTTTTTAAATGTTATTTATGGCATCCTTTGCTTACAGAATTTTCAGATTTTTCTGTAGTCAACTACTTCCTACTGGAGGATCCTAAAAATATTTCTCATGTTTTTCAATAGTATGGTTAGGGTTTTATTTCCTTCTTTCATTTTAATCTTTTCTTCTTTTAATCTTTCTAGAATATACTATGGTGTAAGGAGTGTGGTAGGGTTTAGCTTTATTTTTTCCCCAAGGGGCTAGAGAGTTGTCCCAAATCATGTTTGAACAATCCCTTTCCTCCCCCGACTATCATCCTCTCTCTAGATTCAAACTCTCAGTTTAACTATGTCGTAGGAGGGATGCTCTTTGTATGCAAGTCAACTGCCAGTTCAAATTCCAGTTTCACTGGATCTAGAAGAAGTTACCTAATCTTCCTGCGCCTTAGCTTCTTCATCTAAAAATGGGGACAGAAATAGCACATAAGGTTATTGCGAGGAGTAAATGAGTTATTTCAGGTAAAGGATGGTGAGAGATGCAACCATGTGCTGTCTGCAAGAGACTCGCCTTAGCTGTAAAGACACATCAAGGCTGCAAGGGAGAGGTGGGAAAACATGTTCCATGCAAATGGCGCCAAAAAGAGAGCAGGGTGGCCATCCGTACATTGCAAAATAGATGATTGGTCAAATACTGCCACACAAGACAAAGGAAGGTATTATAGAATTATAAAAAGAGCAATTCTTCAGGAAGAGATAACAATTATAAATATATATGCACCTAAGAGCAGAGTTCCGCCATATATGAAGCAAACATTGAAAGAGGTGAAGGAAAAATGGAAACACAATAATAGTAGGAGATTTCAATAAGCCACGTTGAATAATGGGTAGAATACCAAACAGAAGATCAATAAGGAAACAGAGGCCTTAAATGTATTCAACACACAGACTGATTGGACGTAACAGACTATATGCATATAGTCTGTCCGGAAAAGGTCCAGCCATTATTAATATAACGAGAACAGTTTATGTGACATGGGTGTAACCTGGCAGCCAAGGAGAGTAGACTGGAGCGCACATGCGTGAACAATGATGACTTCACTGTACTAGTCAGTGGGGGCAGTAGATGTCATTGAGTGAGCATCTGTACTGTGTGGCCATCACATTCAAAATGACTGAGTGAGTAGAGCAACAACTTTGCATCAGATTTTGCCTTAAGCTTGAACATTCATCTGAGGAAACTATTTGGATGATTCAGAAGGTTGCAGCTATGGGCAGCTGGTGATTGGCAGTTTCATCACGACAATGTGCCTGCTCATGCATCACGTCTTGTGCAGAGTTTTTTGGCGAAACATCAAATCAGCCAGTTGACTCAGCCCCCCTACAGCCCAGATTTGGTGCCCTGGGACTTCTGGCTTTTCCCAAAACTAACATCACCTTTGAAAGGGAAGAGATTTCAAACCATCGATGAGATTCAGGAAAATATGATGGGGCAGCTGATGGCAACTGGGAGAACTGTGTGAGGTCCCAAGGTGCCTACTTTGAAGGGGACTGAGGTGTCATTGTCCTATATATAATGTTTCTTGTATCTTCCTCAGTAAATGTCTCTATTTTTCATATTATATGACTGGATATCTTTTGGACAGACTACACACACACACACAACACTCCACACAACGGCAGCAGAATACACAATCTTCTCAAGTTTGGAACGTTCTCTGGGATAGACTGTGTGTTAGGCTACATGTGAGGGGTGCAGAACAGTGCCTGGCACATGAGATCTGCATGTTGGTGATGACTACAATCATCATGCACGGTGAAGGCGCTGTGTCCTTGTCTGAGTGCACGCTTCTGCTCCATCGCCCTGGGAGCCAGCTCTACGCTGGACAGATATCTACAGGGTGGGGCAAACGTAAGTTCACGGTTGTCCATATGGAAAATAATAATTAATAAGTAACACTACAAGAATAAACCCTGTGTTTTGCATACTCACACCTGTAAACCTACGTTTACCCCACCTGGTATTGTGACGTATATAAGTGCAGGGGAACCAGGAGTGAATGCGTTGATGAGGGCTGCTCTCACCAACTCCGGCTAGCCTAACTTCCAGCTGGGTGAGCGCTTTTACTGACACTGTAAACGTTTCCTTCCATTATATTTGAAAAGAGGTTAACATTTATGTACAGAAAAGCTATACATTCAAAAAAATATTTATTAGCCCTGGCTGGTGTAGCTCAGTGGATTGAGTGTGGGCTGGGAACCAAAGGGTCGCAGGTTCGATTCCCAGTCGGGGCACATGCCTGGGTTGCAGGCCAGGTCCCCAGGAAGGGCTGTGTGAGAGGCAACCATACAATGCTGTTTCTCTCCCTCTCTTTCTCCCTCCCTTCCCCTCTCTCTAAAAATAAAAATAAAATCTTTAAAAAAATATTTATTAGCAGTCACCTTAGTACATTTTTATTATTTACAGCAGTTTTTTTCAGTGGACTGTCTTACTCTTTTTTATTCCAGGGCTCAATCTTATCATATGCAATTTTAATTGATAAATTGGCCTCTTTTTATAACTTCTATTTTCAAAATTTGTATTGACTCGTATTCCTAGAGAAGTGTTATTAAAGAATATGTATATATACATATATATACATACGTGCATAAAATCGTGTTCAGCAATATCCATTTATTCCTACTAAACAAGAGTTAAAATTAGGGACATATGTTTACCAAATGCCTTTTAAACATTTTTAACACTTATGGAGCTGTTTATATGATTCATCATCTCTTTTTAAGTATTACTTTGTTCAATTATATTAATAATTCCCCTAATATTGAATGTATATTTCTGGAATATAGCCTCTCTTGCTTGTGGTATATTCATTTTTTAACATAATGCTGTGTGAGTCTATTTGTTCTTATTAATTCATGAAATTTGCACCAACATTTATAAATAAAATTTTTAAAAGTAATTTTCTCTTTTTCATGTGCCGCCTTTGTCAGTGTTGTACTGGCTTCATAGAATAATTTGGAGTCTTCCCTTATCTATGATTTGGTACAGTTGGTACAGTTTAAATAACATTGGAATTACCTCCTCCTTGAAGGTTTGGTAGAGATTAAAACCTGTCGAAACCTGGGTATTCTTGGAGTGGAGTTTTATGAAAACTCAGTTTCTTCCATGATTATTGGTCTGCTAGGTTTTTCTGTTTTTTTCCGGCACCAAACTGATTATTTATCTTTTCTCAGAAAGCTGTCCGTTTCAGCTGGTTTTCAGAGCTCGCACGTGGCCAAGCACAGCATCCTCTACGAATTCTGTTTCCCTGCATCAGTGGCTCTTTCACATTTTATTTTTATTTATTTATTTTTTAATTAATGTTTTAGATTTTTTTTAAAAGATTTTATTTATTTATTTTCAGAGAGAGGAGAAGGGAGGGAGAAAGAGCAATGTATGGTTGCTTCTCACATGGCCCTCACTGGGGACCTGGCCCGCAACCCAGACATGTGCCCCGACTGGGAATCGAACCGGGACCCTCTGGTTTCCAGCCCGTGCTCAATCCACTGAGCTACACCAGCTGGGCTCTTTCCCATTTTAATGTTCCACTTTATATATTTGGCTATTAGATTATGTAGACTTAAAAAATCATCAAATGACATGTGACTTCCCCCCCTAGGAGCCTATTTACTATGTTCACAGCCCAGAAATAGGGGGGCTGGAATCGGGGACAAGGATGAGGAAGGTACAAGGGAGGAGCAGCTTGACAAACACAAGTCGTTCCTCAAACATGAAAAAAGTGCGAAGAGCCTGCTCATATGTTCCCCGGCCTCGACCCCCTCATCCTTCCCAGCTCGCCCCCCCCCCCACCCCCCGCACAGCTAAACCACCAGCTGCCACCTGCCTTCAACACCAGCTGTCGCCTCCTTTGGAACCTCTGCTGACTTCCCAGGGATAAGTCGGCACCTTCCTTCTGACATCCCAGACTACCTTTTTGTTTAATTTTGAAATTATTTCAACATAAAACCATTAAACGTTCAGGGTCTGGCAGAAGTAAGGCCTGCTGGAGTGTGGTTGGTAGGGGTAATAACATGGGTGTAATATTTTACCGTGTTAATTTAAACATTTCACCTAAAAGGTCATGTGGTGTGCTTGAGTGTGATATTGTCATGGCACAGAATCACATGCTTATGATTTTGCAGTAAGAGATTTTGTAATAAAGAGGGGGTGTTATGAGGGCTGGACCCTGTATAAAATCAACAGAACTGACAAGTGGTACCATTCTGTGCCTCAGATCTTTCCTGGTAAAAGAAGTGTCACGGACAAATCCGAAGGCCCCTCTCCGAAGACCACCACAAGCACAAGGGGCGCAGCAACGCCGCAACATGTTTGCGTCCAGAAATCAGACAGTCTCGTTTCGCGATGGTTAGTAACGCCGAATTTTCGCTAATGGTATCATTCTGCATTTCCCTTTTTTTGCAATATTGTTTTTGAGATTTATTCGTGTGACCTCAGAATATGCGTATACACGTGTACACCAGCTTTACGGAGGTATAACTTACAAAACCTACAATCCCCCAATCACACTTTCAGTTGTCGACTCTGCGGTGGATGCTGAAGGCACTGAGGTTGAGACGGCGGGTCTGCATTTCAGACGCCGCTGCCCTAGAGCTCCTCGGAGCCATCCCCTTAGGCACACGTACAAGTTTCCCTAGGTAATCACACACCTGGATGTGAAACTTGGCCGTGAAGTATGTACCTGTTCAGCTTTAATTGCCATTGCTGAAACAGTGCTTTGTGCTGCTGTAGCCGTGGCATTTCCGAAGCTGCTATCGCTACCCGTTGACTTGCCCACCTGCCCCTTCCCCATGAATCCCCAGAGCGTGTGTGTGTGACGGGCACCCAACGAACACCTGATAAATGAAAGGATGAGCTCACTGTCTAGCGGAAGAGACAGACTCAAGTGGGGCAAGTGCATTAAGGCGATGAGGCCGCCTCTGGCTGGCATCCAGGGAAGGCTTCATGAAGGAGGTGGCATTCGACTTGGGTTTTGAAGGGCGGGGAGACTCTGGACAGATGAGGATGTGGATACAACAAGGACTGGGTTGGGGCAGGGGTTAGTTTGGGCCTGTTTGATTTGCCAGAGTAGTGGTTCTTGCCCGAGCTGGGAGTGGGCAGGGGAGAAAAGCCGGGCGTGTATATTTTGTAAAAACTTCAAGGCGATCTGATTCATCCCCTGTCCACCCTGGAAGAGCCTCTGAGCCAGAGCAGACTGCAAGGGAAGGGCGAAGGAAGCAGGAGGACAGACTAGAAAAGGTAGTTCGGGCTCAATCCCAGTTGAGTCTTCGCCGGCAGGCTCTGGGGAGCTGGTGGGAGCGACTGGGTCCGAGCGGGGCTGAAAGATGACTCATCCGATAAGCAGGCAGACAGGAGAGAACCAGCCCCTGGAATGAGGCCTAGGTCAGAGCCTGCTGCACCCGATCTCTTTCCCTCCTCTGTCCGGGGGAAAGAGCTGAGCTGCCTGGCCTGGATTTCCTCCCCAGACCCACAGGAGAGCCCCGGGACCTGGGTCCTCCTACTCCTCCACTTTGCAGCTCTGTGAGCCCTCGGGCCAGGGCCCCAAGGAGTCCCTTCCGTGAAGCGTGAAGCATAGGGCCAGGGCCTGGCGGCCCGGCACTTCCTCCCTCTGCCTTGGCTCAGGCTCAGCCCCTCTAAACTTGCCTTCAGTGTGTCCCGGGACGTGGGGTGGGGTGGCATGAATCCTATCCTTCCCTTCGCTGCTGTCCTTCACAGAACCCAGCTCTGGGCACCCTGCCCGGAGTGAAGGGGAAGGGGGGAAATGCACGACCTTCACTTCCAGGTCCTTCTGTCTTAAGCAACTTCAGCAAAACCACCAGCAACACAAGAGCAGGTGAGCTGAGGATGTGTCAGCTGGGCTCCGGCGGGGAGGAGCCCGCCGCTGGACCCAGATTGCTGGGGCAGCGTGGGCTCTGCCACTTTTGTGCAGGTGTGTGCTTGTGGCTATCACTACCTCTCTGAGCCTCAGCTTTCTCATCTAGCAAGTGGGCTACTTATCCCCGCTCTGTCCTCCCCTGGACCGTGCAGAGGGTTAAAAAGTAGTGATAAGGAATGTGAGTGGCTAGGTGGCCCCAGGACTCAGGCCAATGACACTGTTCAGGCCGTTGTTCTTCTGGTGCCTGAGAGGGTCTCCCCTAAACATGGTCCAGTTCACAGGCCTGGGCACATGAAATCCCAGCCTCGTGGGGGGGATCCCAACCCAGCCATACCTGTGTGCTGTATCCCAGTGCTTGCCAACGCCCCCGCCCCGAACACACTCCGGTTCTGAGAAGACATGCCCCTCTGCCAGGTCTTAAAGGATATGAAATTCTTTTGAAGGGAACAGCTCAGTTCAAACAGTGCCTAGAGCAATCCACATAGCTGGTCAGCCACAAACAGCCCAGAGACCCCTGCGCAGCTGCCACTGAACAGGCAAGCAAACAGAAGGAGGGGCTCCCAGTCACTAAGCCCACGATGGGCGCCTTCCTGCTTCCTCCCACTCATTGTCCCTCTCGCTGGCCCTATGCTGGGGATTACTGCACCACGATGTGAACACAAGACTCACAGAGGAGAAGTGAGCAGGTAACGACGAAGCGGGTGGGAACCTAGCTCCTCGGTGCCTCCCAGGCAGCTTGTCCCGGTGTGTCTTGTCCTCCTTGTTCCCATGACCACCCCAAAAGCACACTTGGTTTCTCCACGAAGCCCAGGGTAAGTGTCCAGTGGCCTACAGTTTACAGCCTATAGCCAAATCACTGCCACTTAAGACACACAGGTGAGGAAGCCACCTCATCAAAATCCTAACACAGCCATATCCCAGGCCACCTGGCCATATGTCTATCTCCAAAGGCCTCACGGTGCCTTGCTCTTTGCCAAGACCCCATGGCCTGAGGCCAGTGTCTCTCTGATTGGACACAATTATGAGAAGACTCAGCCAGCCTAGGGAGAAGTCTCCTGTCCCCAGAGCCACCTTCCTTGGTGAGACCACTCAGCGATAGGGAGGGAAGGCTTGGCTTCCCGCTGGGAGCTGGCCTGGCCCCTCTGCCTCTGATCCTCTGAGGATGACAAGGCCCTGACTTGGCATGAACACGGCTCTGGAGGCATGGGGCTCAGCCACGCCCTGCCCAGGTTTCCAGTCTCGTTTTGAGGGTGCTTGTGCAAAACAGCAGAGTGGAATGATGGGAAAAGCAGAAGGTGGGAGCCCAGGACACTTGGACCCTGGTTTGCTAAGTGGGTCTAGGCTTCGTTCCCTTTTGGAACATTACTAACCACAGGAGGAGGCAGGAGGTGACACAATGGCACCCCCCAACTCCACCTCTGCATGTTTTGGGACCAGCCCCAGGGGGTGCTGGGAAGTAACATGGCAGCTCAGGCACCTACCCTGCCTTAGAAACATGTGACGCAGAGTTCTGGGCACAGGTGCTCTTCTTATGAGCTCCCCTCAGGTGGCCCAGAGCTGGGCAGACAGACCTGGAACAAGGACCCATCATACCTGCATCGCTGCCCACGTTCTCACCTCCGTGGTTCCTTTGTGACCCTATTTGGCATGAGTTGCACCAGCCAACTCATGAGCAAGAACAGAAGTCTGGCCGACACCACGCATGCTGATGTACACACTACAAAAACTACTGCCCTCCCAGAACAGGCACGAGGCACGGATGCTGGGCCCACCGCAGGCGAAACAGTGCACTAAAAGCTGCTGACCTCACTGGAAGTTGAGCACTTCCCCTAAGCACTTTGGCTACAGCCTTTCCCAGAGCCCTGAACACCCCATGGACTCCCCCACCCTGAACAATCTGTGCAAAGAGCTCCCAGCACTTTATGCCCATTATCTCTATGACTCTTCCACCCACTGCTTTTCAGGAAGAGCCACAGGAGAGAGTCCATGGGATTCAAGAAGCAGTGGGGAGGACGTGGGGCTGTAGGAAGGCCCACTGTGCTGCTAGGCACCAGCATTGTATGGAAACCCTAGGAAATATCACAGGCAACAAGGTGGAGGGAAAGGAAGTCCTTGGAGCCAAACCACAACCTGAAGTGGGTTGGGGAGGGTCAACCTGCCCTCTAAGCCTAGAAGGGCACCCTGGACTGGCCATGGGGGCAGAAGGAACAGCCACGAGCCCCTGTGGAGGCCAGGGACAGATGGCTTCAGTGGAGACCAGAGTCCAGGAATAACGCTTCCCGTCTATAATAAACACCTGACATGGTTCCAAAGCCCTCCCATCCATCTGGGGAAGGCATTTGCATGCCCAGCTGTCAGGTAGAAAAACTGAGGGCCAACTGCCAGCCTATAGGGCCTCTGGTCCAAAACAAGGTGCTATGTTCTGCCGGACATTCTCTTCCCACCACCCTGGGGCCTCTCCAGGGCCTGCCTCTGCCTCTGCTAGCCAGGAGGGACACACCACCACTTCCCCGGAACTGTGAGGTACTGGCCCTCCTCCTAGAGAAGAGCTAGTGGCACCCCAGCAGAGGAGCCTAACCCATGGTGGGTCCTCTCCTGTCTCTGGCATTGTACTGTTGCCCCATGGGCAGCCAGGCCTGATCTGCTTTACTGGGAAGCCACCCTCTCCCACAGGTCGCCGCAGTGATTGATGGGGGCATCATGCAGCCAGGGCATGCCGTGATCACCAGCAGCCAACTCCAGGACCTCTGTTCTCAGAGGGTGTGTCTGAAAGCAGCGACTCCTATGCAGACACACAGTCACTCCCATCCACCCAGAATAACGGGCAGGGCAGAAGCTCCCTTCCTGTGATGCTGTCAGAGTAACTGAAGTCCTTCTGTCCTGGGTCCCTCCTGGCTGTGCTCAGAGCTGCTGGCACCAGCAGAAGGGACAGATGTTCTTGGCTCTGAGAAGCCCATAGAAGTCGTGTGTCCCCTGTGGGGGGCACAATGAGAAGATGACCAAGTGACTTTGGCCCCCTGAAAGTTGCTTCTTTCCCAAGTAACTTGAAAACGTTCGTTAAAGGAAGAGAAAGTGCTGGAGCATTCACTGACACCCTCTCCACCCAGAGGGGGCGCTCAGAGCCTCCCCTTACCAGGGCTGGGGACTGTGCGGGGAGAAGAAGAGAGAGAAGGGGTTTCGCTTGTCCAGTCTACCATGTGGTGGGCCCATATGTAGAAAGAGGCCTGGGGCAACTCGTTGCACCCTCTGTGCCTCCGTTTCCTCAACCGCACAGGGATGCTGGCTGGCTCTAGCTCTAAAATATCCCTGTCTCCCTGCCTCAGTGTTCCTCCCAAGAAAGGCCTCTGCCCCATGGAAAAGGAGGACAAGGTGAATTCAGGAAAAGTTCACCTCCAAGGGCAACAGATCCGATGTTGTCCATCTCCCCTGGGGGCAGGCGTTGGGGAGAGAGTGAGGATGAGGGGATACGACTCGAGGCTGATGCTGAGAGCGGGCGGACTCGCCAACCTGGGTCTCCTGCCTCCTCTTCAGGTGTGGGCTGTTAAAGGAGAACGTCATCTCCTTGGCCCCCATCCTTCCCCCAGCGGCCTGGGAACTGCCACGTGGCTTCCATCGAGGCTGGTACAGGAGACGGACGCCTGGACCTGGGCTTGCTCTCCCCGAAGCCTAGTCTTACTGTCTCCCTGAACCCAAGGAGAGCAGAGGGCCATAGTCCCCTCTGACCAGATGAGCATTTTTCACAAGCAATTTTGTCCTGTCCCTGGACACTTCTGATCCCTACAGTGTTCACACCCACGGCACCCTGGAGGCTCAGGCGGAAGTTGCAACTCCGTTCCATTCTCAGCAACAAGGAAAGGGGGCGCAGGGTTGGGGAGTCCACTCCAGACAAGACGAGAGGTCTAGAGAGCAAGGTTGGCCCCTGGCCCTCCAGAGAGTATCAGGTCAAAGGCGTGCCTGGGAGGCCAGCTCTATGGGACCTGCTAAACCATCTTGGGGAGCCACAGAAGCCCTGGACCTGTTTCCCCAGCTCCATCACACAAATCCAAACTTTCTCTCTCTGGGCAAAGGTGAGGGTGTAGGCAAGAACACTTCTGTGAAAGCGCAGGAGAAAAGGTGGCAACCTTTGCTCCTGGGGCCCAGGAGCCCAGCCCACCCAACAGAGAATGCGACCCCCCGCCAGCAGCAGCGCGGGCAGTGACGCTGTCATAACTCATCCCCCAGCGGAGTAGACTGCAGAGGCAGAGAGCAACAACCGCCCCCCCCCGCCACCCCCCGCCAGACACCCACCCAGCCCAGCCCACAGAGTGGGCGGCACAGCCCGGGGGAATCCCTAGGTGGGGTGGTCCAAGGAGGCAACTCCCAGCTGGCTGTCAGGCAGGCGGCGGGGACCCCAGGCAAGCCTCCCGCCCACCGTCCTCTCCCACCACCCAGTGAAGACGGTCGACCAAGACACGGCCCTCCCTAGTCGGCGGCTTATTCCACCCTCTTCTGGGTCCAAGGCTGGGCCCTAGCCAACGTGGCAAACGAGTGTGGCGCAGTCTCCCCTACCCCCACCCCTCCCACTCCGAGCTCCCTGAAAGCACAGAGCATGCAGCCCTTCCCCACCCCCTTCCCGGTCGAGGACCCGGATTCTGCGCTCCTTCTCCCTGCCGAATTACTCCTGGCTCAAACCACCCGCGTGCTCACCACTTCTGCGCCCTCCGCGCCACGGCCCCAGCCCCAGGCTAGGTGCTCAAGCCGCCGAGATGCGGTGACAGACAACGCGCTCCCTACCTGGGAGGAGACTGCCAAGCGGTCCTCCACGCCGGCTCGGTGAAGCCAGCCCCACCTGCCAAGGGACTGTCAGCAAATTCCCCCCTGCATCATCGCGGGAGCAGCATCCCAGCTCCTCCCCGGCAAGAGCCAACCTTGGCCCCGCCCCAAGGCTGCTCCGACCCCGCCGCCGCCGGGGAAGCCGGGCGGGACTATCCTCTTCAGAGGCCCAGGCTCCGCCTCAGAGACCTTGGCCAGGAACCATCTGCAAATTACCACCGCAAACGCACAAGGCTGCCGGTCCCTCCTGCTCTCGGCCTCGCCTGCGGTCTTGCTGTTCTATCTGCCTGCCCTACAGCCCTCGGCCCACCCCAAGCTGTCCACGGAGGCACGTTCCTTACAAAGCTCCCCAGCCCTGCCGGCCTAAGCATAAAAACAAAACAGAACAAAACATAACATCAAAAACACACAATCCCACAAAGGTAGCAGCACTCTGCCCCACCCAGGGACCAGCTCCTTGCACCCGCCCAGTGACTGGTACCTAGTTCCACCTCCTTCTTCCCCAGCAAAGGAAAGATGCACAAATTGGCCACAGCCCCACTCAGGAAGTCCAAGGGAGCAGTCTGGGTCATTTTCAGTTTGCTGTGCGGCCCAGCCTTGCAGGTCTTCAGTTTCATCAGTCTTGGCTACTCTGCTAGAACCCCCACAGATCTCTCACTGTCTCCCAGGCAGGGGCCCAGGAACGTTTACTTAATAGACATTGTTCGGTACTTGCTGTACAAAAGCCAGTGGGAGAGCAGGGCTACTACACAGAACGCTGAAAGTGGCTCTTGGTTTATAACGGGCAGAAACTGTTAGAGTTGTTAGCAATATAACAAGAAGGTGATAGAGGAAGCGGTGTGAGTACAAGGCCACGAGAGGCTGGGGGGAGGGTCAAGGGGCAGCTTTGGTTTCACAGGGTGGTTCCCCATAACCAGCTGCACAGTGCCTCCTCCAGGTGGACACACCCTGGTCATGCACCTGCTTCCCACCCCAGGCCCCACCCTCTGGTTCTTCTGCTCCAGCCACTCTATGAAAACCCAAAGGGAGCCACTTGACCCATTCTCTCAAGATCTGTTCATTTCTTCTCTCACTCGCCCGTTTGTTAGTTTCTTTATTCTTTTGTGGGGCAGGAAGACTTTTGGATGTCTATTGTGCTGGGGCAAGAGCGCCTCAGAGGTCTGGGTTCTAGCCTTGGCTCAGCTGTTAGTATGCTGTGCAGTCTTGGATAACTCACTTGATCTCTCTGTTTTTCCTCTCATCTGTAATACAGAAAGCACTGGGCTAGGTGGGGTCTAAGGCCCCTCTGGCCCTAACATTCTATTACTCTCTTCTCGGATTAGGCCTGGTGGGAACAAAAATAAGCCAGATAAGTGTTCAAGAACTCTAGCTGTCTTGATTCAAATAACAGCTGTCCCACCCAAATATGGGACTTGACCCCTCTGCGCTTCATTCTTTGCATGTGTAAAATGGGGGAAATATGCCCTGGCTGATGTCGCTCAGTGAATTGGGTGCCTGTTTGCAAACCAGGGGGCCGCTGGTTCGATTCCCAGTCAGGGCACATGCCTGTGTTGCTGGCTGACTCCCAGTGGGGGGGAGGGGCACGCGAGACACAACCACACATTGATGTTTCTTTCTCTCCATCTGTTTCTCCCTCCCTTCCCCTCTCTCTAAAGGTACATAACTAAAATATTTAATAAATAAATAAATATAAACAAAAGAAAATAATAACAACAACCTTAAAGCGTGGTTGTGAGGGTTAAATGAGATATTGAGTACAAAGTAGATGCTCCGTAAGCACTGGTTGTTGCTGCTGCTGCTGTTTTGGTTCCGGTGGGAGAGCCTAGAACCTGGACAGAGGCAGGCAGTCTGTCCTCTCTCAGCTTCCTCATTACGGAGCTAGTGTCTGACCCCATGGGGAAGGACAGAGGTCTTGTGCATGGGGTAATTTCTGTTCCTTTAGAAAGGCCCTGTGTTCAGTGGAAAGAGCATGGTCTTTGGATCCAGTTGAACTTCAGTTTAAATCAGGGCTCTGCCTCTTGTGTGACCTTGTACTAGTTACTTAACCACTCCGAGATTAATTTTCACATCTGTAAAATGGGTACCATTTGCAAATGAAAGGAGTCCAATAATAGTACCTACTTCACAGGGTGGCTGTGACTAATGAGACTAAGTTCTGGCCAATGGGATGTGAGTAGAAGGGATACGTTCTACTTCTGGGCCACATTCTTAAACAGTAGCTGCTGGCTGTCCATGTCCCTTTGTACAAACTGGACGGTGCACATGGGATGAAGGTGAGGGGCAGCGTGGATGATGCCAACAAAGGCAACACCCTAGGGTTGGCCAATCAACCGGACATTAGGAACCCGAGCTTCATGCTGACCCGGAGGAGAAGCACCCTGGACTGCTGACTGCCTTGCTCTCTCTGACACTGGCTGAACCAATCTCCTCACCGATAAACCTAGTTTCCTGGTTCCCAGGCCCTCAGCAGATGAGCAGAGGCATACTGGAGGGAGAAAGAACATAAAAAGCAGCATGGTGAAATCAGCAAAAGTCAAGAGCAATAGAACAACAGTTAAAACTCAGCAGCTTGGGGCCATCTGGTTCAGAGTCACTGCAAGAGGCCTCGGGGACGTCCATGTATGACAGGGTAACATTGGAAATAAGCTAATGACAACAATCCCGCGTCACTATGAGAAACAGAACGTTCCGATTGAAATTGTACTGTAAAAGGAAAGCAGTTATATGCTATATTTAGAAAATACTGTTGATCAAAAATGGTTAACATGAAATAAAATGTGTGCCTCAAAGTGAATAAAAGATTAAATATAGGTTGTGACTCCATAAAAGCCCTAGAGGAAAACTTCAGATATCCCACGTAGCAATGTTTTTACCAATATATCCCCTAGGCAAGAGGAATAAAGGAAAAAATAAATAAATGGGACTGCATTCAACTAAAAAGCTTCTGCACAGCTAAAGAAACCACCACCAAAATGAAAAGGGAACCGACTGTGTGGGAGAACGTATTTGCCAATGACACATCAGAGAAGGGTTTGATCTCCAAAATACCTACAGAACTCATACAACTCAACACCATGAAGATAAACAATCCAATTAAAAAATGGGCAAAGGACCTGAACAGATACTTCTCCAAGGAGGACATACAGAGGGCCCATTGACATATGAAAGGATGCTCAGCATCACTAGCCATCAGAGAGATGCAAATTAAAACCACATTGAGATACCACTTCACACCAGTCAGAAGGGCCATCATTAATAAATCAACAAACAACAAGTGCTGGTGAGGATGTGGAGAAAAGGGAACCCTACTGCACTGTTGGTGGGAATGCAGACTGGTGCAGCCACTGTGGAAAACAGTATGGAATTTCCTCAAAAAACTAAAAATGGAACTGACTTTTGACCCAGAGATTCTGCCACTGAGAATATACCCTAAGAACCCTGAAACACCAATTCAAAAGAACTTCTGATTTCCTGTACAGAAGGGAGATGAGCAATGGATTGAAATAGAAAAAAGACCCCTATGTTTACAGTGACCCTATTTACAATAGCCAAGTGCTGGAAACAGCCTAAGTGTCCATCAGTAAATGAGTGGATCAAAAAACTGTGGGACGTTTACACAATGGAATACTATGCAGCAGAAAGAAGGAGCTCCTACCCTTCCCGACAGCATGGATGGAACTGGAGAGCATTATGCTAAGTGAAGTAAGCCAGGCAGTCAAAGACAAATACCATATGATTTCACCCATAACAGGAATCTAATGAACAAAATAAACTAATGAATAAAATAGAAACACAGGCATGGAAACATGGAACAGACTGAAAGTGACCAGAGAGGAGCGGGGAGAGGATAATGGTGGAAAGAAGGGGAAGAGACTAGACAAAGAACATGTATGAATGACCCCTGGACATGGACGACAGTGTGGGAATTAACTGTAGGAGCAGAGGATGAGATGGATGGAGAAGGGCAAAGGGAAAAAATTGGAACAACTGTAATAGAATAACAATAAAAAATATTTTTAAAATAAAATGTATGTCTATAGGTAAAAACCTTTAGCATCCCAAAAAACTCAGCCATCCAAAATGATACTTTTCTCCAAGGGTCAGAAAGCAGAGATTTTGATTTATTGATATTTACTTTCTCCTCCACCAGATTATAAATCCTGTCAAATTCAAATTGTATCTCCTTTTTCTTTTTATTCCAAGTATCCAGCACAGTGTCCTGACTCCGCAGATACTTCTTAATGGTTATGGGAGTGAAGTCTGTGCTACCTTAGATGCCAGAGCTTAGCAGAGGCCCACTAGCTGATTTGAAATATTGATCAGTGAAATTGCTTGAGGTCCTAGATCATTTCAGTGAAGAGCTGCAGAGGTACAGCCCTCGCTGCAGAGAGTGATCAGCCCACGGAAGCTCTGGGACCTCATCCCTGTTGTCTACTAATCATTTCATCAGGAACTCTCCCCTGAGCTCAGAAAGACCTATGTGCACAAGGATATTCACTGCAGAACTGACTATAATCTCTGAAAACAAACACACCCTGTGCACTCTACACAACTGCACATGCCTTTCTGCCCTGCCCAGATGCGATGTTCAGGAACACTCAAAATGAGGAAAAGGGGGGAGGCTCAGGAAAGAGTCAGCTGGGTGTGCTCATTGTCTGTCTCTCATCGGTTCAACTCCAGGGATGGATTTTAGCCTTTGAAGCAGGAGAGCTACGCTAGTGTCGCTTGCTGCTAGGCAGGGAGTCAGTGGGGTGGGCTGGGGGAGCTCCGGGAGGATGGGCATGAGACTCCGCAGATTTTGCTGTCATATCCAGAGTGCTAACTTATGCCACTGACAAAAATAGTATTTTTTAAAAGCAGAACCACATCGCTATTCACACATTAAATGACAATCCAGATACTCTAGGGTGTCCCCTGTCCTTGAGAGCCCAATCAAGGCTGTCCAAGAAAATGGGTCCATTTGCAGGGCTCGGGTTCCCGTCACCCACTCTGATCTGCCGTTCCAACAGGAAGGGAACTTGATTTCCTGTACAGAAGGGAGATGAGCATGGATTGAAATAGAAAACTATTTTTCCAGTCTCCTCTGATTAAGCAGACCTGGGACTGTGGATTTCGAGAGGACGGCCCTCAGGCCGAGGTCCAGAACATAACACAGACTCCTCACTGGCCTTCCCTAGGTCAGTGGGGCCTGGGGTGGGGATGTCAGGGCCTTCGGACCACGTGGCCATCCCAGGCAGAGAGTCTGGGCCTCCCCTCTGCTGGCCCAGCCCTGGCCTCCCTGTCCCCCAGTGCCCCCTTACCTCTGGCCTCAGGCTCGGGCCCCACTCATCAAGACCCCAGCAGGTAGATGCTCGTAGCTCACAGAAGCCTCTTGGACTAGTACTTCTGTCCTAGAAGAGGGGAAAGCCACGACTGGTGAGAGGTCATTGTCATCAACCACCAACAGCTACCACCAGTATCAATACAGGGAACTTCTGATGGGCCAGGTCAGAGGCAAATGTCGATGACATCACAAAGGAAGCTCCACTGTTGTGCTGGAATTCTGGAGACTTTTCAGAGGGAGGGTTTCCCTGAGCGGAGTTCAGGTAGAACGGCTTTTCCAGGCAGATCTGGGGAGTTGAGGCCTGCGTCACCTCACCTCAATTCTATCTTGAGCCCAGCCACTGCCCTGCAGGCTTAGGTAGTTGAAAGATACTTGGGTTCTTGTGTTGATATTTTGTGGAGGTTAATCTCCCCCCATCCCCGCCACCGCCGATCCTCACGGGACAGAAATACGGCGTTCCTGCTGGGCTTCCTCTGGGCTGTGGCGTGAGGGTCTCCTCTCTCCAGCCAGGCTCTCGAAGGCAGCTCTGCTGTGCTCCCTCCACCGGGCGTTGGCATCCATTTTCAGCAGTGGACACTTTGTTTTACGGACTATTCACTTAGCGAAGCACAGCGCACGTGCAGAGAAGCGTGTGTAAGACCCAAACGAGCGCTGTAACGGATCTCACAAAGCCGGCCCCTGTGTGACCAGAATCCAGTGCAGGAAACACCACATTATCCCCAGACATTTCCTTGTTTCCCAGCCACGCCCCTCCCTCCGCCACCTGCACCCCCCACCCCGCCCCCGAGATAACCCTCTCCTGACCTTCATGGATTTTCCCTGCCTTCCTTGTCTTTATCATTTTTATCATCCCTCATCAACGTAGTTTGGTTTGGCCTGTTTTTTCAACGGACATTCGTGGGGTCAGATGCTTTATATACTTCACGTTGGGCTTTTACTTCCCCTCGTGTGTTAAAGATCTGTCGCCCCGCGGCGGCACGCAGCTGCAG
>PVJI01017422.1:0-35702 GCA_004026765.1 Micronycteris hirsuta
TATACTACTGTATCATTGGGAACTAATAAACACTGTAAGTACTAAAATGTTAACATTTCAATATGTACTATCAATAACATCCTGCTTTTCTTTTTTTTTAAAGACTTTATTTATTTATTTTCAGACAGAGGGGAAGGTAGGGAGAGAGGGAAAGTACTATCAATGTGTGGTTGCCTCTCATACGCTCCCTACTGGGGATGGGGCCTGCAACCCAGGCATGTGCCCTGACTGGGAATCCAACCTGAAACCCTATGGTTCACAGGTTGGCACTCAATCTACTGAGCCACACCAGCCAGGGCAATCCTGCCTTTCTTAAATTAGTTAAAATACTTGTTCAGATCATACAAAATAAAGACTTTCTGAAAATGTGAGATTATACTCAAGCACCAAGGCAATCAAACCCCAAAGAGCAACTATTTAGTGCAATGACTGATCAAGTAAATACAATATAAATATAAATTCACTCTGATAAACATCACTGAATTTAGGTAATCACACATACACAGTCTCACCATCTAAAATCTTATCTGACTGACAATATACTGCCAGAATTAATTCTACATAAATCAGCCATGTTGAAATGGCAAAAAAAAAAAATTCTCAATGCATGATGACAGGTACATTCCTAGTTTATAGAATATTTAAATGTGATTATTCTTAACTTTACCAACAACAAACAGAAAGTCACATCAGTTACCATTTTTTTACTCACATTGTTACATGTTTACAAACAACAACAACAAAAATATTTCTTTTCTTGTGATCCTCCGCCAGAATTAACTGCTGATGTTGGCATAGATGAAGTTGATAAAGTCTGCCCTGATATGAAAGGCAAAGATCTAGATTTATCTAATTGTTATTGACCTTTTGATGTAATTATTTCCTCATTCTCTCATTCCATATTTATTAGTGCCTATTATTCCCCATGCCTTCCTTGATTCTCCAGAGGAAGAATTTTTTTTTACTCTTTCTCTCATTGCGAGGCTCACTGAAAAACACTGGGCACACAATATAAAGGGTCCCAGAGCAGACCCAGGTGGGTTCTCAGGCAGGGGCTGGTGTTTGAAGCCCAGTCTGGGGTGGAAGAGATCATCCAGGCTTGGGAAAGTTATGAGCTCCAGCCCCCAGGTCTCCCTCCCTGCTCTAATGTTCCAGTTACTGGGGTGCTACTTTGGATCCTTTGACTCACTTTCTTATCAGTTTTTAAAGCCATTTATGATATGTTTTTACCTAAAATTTAAAAACCCTATGATAAGCAATTTGACTATTTATAGAGTAGAACACTGTTCTCAATTTACCTTTAGTCTCTGGGCTACTCCGTGACCTCTGAGTTCTTATCTTTTACCCCTTCACACAAAATTGGCTTCTGGTTCATCTAACACCCTCAAGTATGTGATGAGGGAATGTTCTACCAAAGGGGTTTCGGGCTGTTTAGTTTCTGTGGCAGATTAAAGCCTTTATGTTTAATAAAATATCTGACCTATCTTCATACTCAGATCTTGTCCCAACAATTTTTATAGGGTAGGCGCCACTGAAAGGTACAACGATAGTGAATTTTAAAACTTCTAATTACAAAGGAGGTGGACAGACCAACCAATTTTCAAAACTTTCCTCATTGTGTAGTGTAGGTCCCTTTTACCAAAGGCCTTCTCATCCATTACTTGTTTGTGTTTGGGACGTGGAAGGACGACGTGTTACACTAGCTTTTAAATTAGTTAGCACTGATTGAAGAGGTATCTTTTTTCTTGCTCAAATAGACAATGTTATAGATGTTTATAAAATGACACTAACCTTAAATAAAATTATTAGAACATCTTTACAGAATTCATATGGACACTGAACTTTTTCATAGTATGCATTGTAACATTCTGCTCATGAACTTTTGTTTCAACCATATGAGGGTCACAATACTTAAGTCAACCAAAGAGATCATTTCTCCTGAGAATTTAGGGAAGGTGGAAGGGACAAATAAAAGTAGAAGTTTCTTTTAAAACTTAACTCTATTTGATCATTACTATGATCTGTAAATTACTATTATAATTTTACTTAATGTTTAAGTCATTGATGATAAAGTTATTTCACAAAATCTTATATCTGGGAAGAATTTTAGTGAGAATGACCGTTTAGATACATGAAGTTTGTTAATTTGTCTTAATTTATAAATCATCTTAACATTATATGTAGAAACTCCCAGACCAGTACTTTTACACATGTAAGTGTCATGGATCCGAAAGTATAAAATTATTCTATGGAGTTTCATTTACATATACTGTGTTTTGAATAAGGTAACACCTTTACAATGGACCATTATTTCAAATGTTATGTTGACTTATTGTGCTATTTCTTACTAAATTCAAATACTATGTTATTTCTTAATCAAATATAAACAAAATATTTAACACATCTACAATAAATTGGAGTACTAGTATCAGTGATTTTTTAATGATGTATGAATTATTGGGTAGTTGAACCAAATCATAGCACTAGCTCCAACATCTAAAATGTGAGGGAATTCTTGGTTGGTGTGGCTCAGTGGATTGAGAGCCGGCCTGCAAACCAGAGGACCTCCAGTTCGATTTCCAGTCAGGGCACATGCCTGGGTTGCAGGCCAGATCCCGAGTAGGGGGCGTGTGAGAGGCAATCACACATTGATGTTTCTCTCCCTTTCTTTCTCCCTCCTTTCCTATCTCTCTAAAAATAAACAAATAAAATCTTTAAAAATATGTGAGGGAAGATGCAGAGTTAACTATATTAGAAAAAAATCACACAAAAATATTTTAAAGTTATAGGTAAGCCTGTTACGTAGAATATATCAGGGCTTGTTTAAGTCTAGCTGAGCATTAGTGAAATTAATTTCCCAATTAGGGATGTTTAAGAATGTATTCTACTGAATATCATTTCAATGAATAACTCTACAGAAAAATAACTCTGAATTGAAAACAATCATGTGAAGACCTGAATCTCAATCACATCTCAACCTTAGGAAATCACAGTATGTGTGAGCATTTTAAATGGGTCTCTGAAATCCTATAATAAAATAACTGACTTGATATTCTAAACCACAATTTTGAAAAATTTTCTGCCCAAGATTTTGCAAAACCAAAGAATTATTTCTTGTAAAAATAGTATTTTTAAATCATATTTTTAAAAATTGTGGCCATATAGCTATACATTTTTACTGTGAAAAATGCCAATTCTATGAATTATGTATGTTTACTTCTAAATAAGCATCAATATACAACCAGTTAAGTACTAATCTAACAAATTTTACTCACTAAATGTATAACCTCAATGTGAGGAAGGGAAAAGAGATTTAGGGATCTTACTTAACTAATGTGCAAGGTCTGCCCGGAAAATCTCCAACCATTGTTAATATAACAAGAATGGTTTGTGCCACATTGATGTAACCTGGCAGCCAAGGAGAATGGGCTAGAAAGGGTACATGTGAACAATGATGACTTCATTATACTAGTCAGTGGTAGATGTGATTGAGTGAGCATGTGTACTGTATGGCCATCACATTCAAGATGACTGTGAGTAGAGCAGTGAATCTGCATCAAATTTTGCATTAACTTTGAACATTCCTCCATGGAAACTATTTTGATTATTCAGAAGGCTGTAGCTATGGGCAACTTGTGATTGACAGCTTCATCATGACAACGTCCCCACTCATGCATCATGTCTTGTGCAGAGTTCTCTGGCACAACATCAAATCACCCAGGAGACTCAGTCTGACTACAGACCAGATTGGGCATCCTGTGACTTTTCTGCCTTTTCCCAAAGCTAAAATCACTTTTTTAAAAAGTATATTTTATTGATTATGCTATTATAGTTGTCCCAATTCTTCCTCCTTTGCCCCCCTCTGCCCAGTATCCCCCTTCCCTCCAGCATCCCCTCCTTAGTTCATGTTCATGGGTCATACATACAAGTTCTTTGGCTTCTCCGTTTTCTATCCTATTCTTAACATCCCCCTGTCTATTTTGTATCTACCAATTATCCTTCTTAATCCCTGCATGTTATCCTCCATTCTCCCCCTTCCCCCTAACAGCTGATAACTTATACCTATAGGCCATCCAAATAATCTCCATACCTACAGGTAAAATCACCTTTGAAAGGGAAGACATTTCAGACTGTTAATGAAATTCAGGAAAATATGACGGGGCAGCTGATGGCGTTTGGGAGAACAGTGTGAAGTCCCAAGGTGACTACTTGGAAGGGACTGAGGTGTCCTTGTCCTATGTACCATGTTTCTTGTATCTTATTCAATAAATGTCTCTTCATAATTTATGTCTGGATACTTTCTGGACAGACCTCTTCATATATATATGACCCAGAAATATTTATGTAAATAAACTACTAATAGGTCAATGTATATATGCTATTAAAATTATTTTAAAAAGAACAAAGTTAGTTTTTATTCAGTAAACCTTTGAAAAGTATCTATGTGTACCAGCACAGAAATAAAAGAATAAATAAAATAAATGCAGCTGTTGAGGAACTACAGTATATTACGGTATATACAGCACACCATGTATAAATATAAATACATATATTGTATGTATACTTAAATTTCTATACTTAAAAATAAATTACTGTTTATATATGGTGTGGCATATTATCAGTCAATGTTTGCTTTGTATCAATTGACCTTATGATTCTAAGCACCTACTGTGTGTCTAATACATAAAACTACACATATATTATAAATCTTTAGTGACCAGAGTCTGACCTACTTATGGATCACATGTTTCTTATTTGTTCCTGCTCTGAAGCATAGATGATTTATTTTAGGTATAATCTTGAAGGCTAAAGGGATAAAGTATAAGTCCCAGTTCGGAGAAAAATGTTATATGCTAAAATACTCCAGGTGTGAGAGTCATGGAAACAAAAAAATGTACTCTCTTTGTGAAGGTCAAGAAGTTAAATTCTCACTAGCATCCTCAGCTTCTGAAAGAAGCTACACAGAAAATCTCTGAAGGACAAGTGTCCAGCTCAATTTTGCAGGGTGAATGTATCACAACTTTGTTCTCTAAGATACCTTTTTTTCCTTCAGCCAGAAGCATGTGGGCAAATATATGTTAGAGAATTCTGAAAATGAGTATATTATATCAACATCCTATTTTCTTTCTCAACTAAAACAACTGTATTAGATTCAATATAGGTTATATATTACAAGATCAAATCAATACCAGCCTGTGATCATGTTTTAGGATGCTCCTCTAGTTTAAGGATCTTCTTATAAGAATGACTGTAGCAACTCACTATTCAAAATATTTTCCAGATCGGAACAAGTCCCCAGTTAGCTAAGCATCTTTCATTCACGTGATTCAGATTTTGCTTCATCAGATAATCCTGACACTTGAGTTCACCTTTTGTTTCTGTCAAGTCCACTTTTATACTAAAAACAAACAAACAAACAAACAAACAAAACCTCACTGTGTCTGCTACAGTATCCCTCCTTGCTTGATTTCGACCCGGGAAGTTTGCCTCTGGTGAACACCTGCGATAGTGTCAGACATGAAGATGCCTCGGCCACAGTTACTGGAGACCACGGAGCGTTCAAAACCGGCAGCGATAACGCTGAAAGAGGAGAGAGACGGGGATGGGGTACAGATGGCTCTGCGGTAGCTGCAGTGTGTCATAGACACCTACAGGGCATTAGAACTTAAAGCACGGGACGTGGGCGCCCAGTCATCCCAGGGGAGCACCTCCCTCCTCTACAGATACAGCTATCACAGCCAGGAAAAGTGCACTGCCTCTTCACACAACGGTTAGTGCTGTTAGGATTCGTCTTCCTAAGAAGAAAAATGCCCCAGTATTCAGAAAAGCAGCCAGATGGAAGGCAAATGGTGAGAGGAAGGATCACCTATTCTTGAAGGCCTATGTGTCTTTCACAAATATGAAATAATGCATATGCAGATTTGGGTTCAACAATGCAATCTGCATCACGATGGCTATGTGGAAAACATCTGTGAGAGTATAGAAGCAGCAGTAGCTGAAGCTGCCTAGAATAGTCTCATTAGAGGCATTTACACTTGATTCTGAAGGATGCTTTAAAAAAACAGGCCAAGATAGCTATTATGTCAGGAAGAGAAAACAATGAGCCCAGGTACTGTGTGAAAAATATGGTATGAACATGGAGCAGTGGGAATGTAGCATGGGGTGTACAGGATGGAATGATTTAAGCTGAAATTTGAAGGAAGTGGCAAATTCTAGTTTATGAAATAATTGATCAGCTGTGCTGTGGAGTATTGTAGGTGACAGGAACCAATGAAGGTAATTTAGTACGGGTAGTAGTGTAAAGGTTAGGGACTAGAGATGAATAAGATACAGGCAATAAGACAAGTTAGGAAGCTGTTACAATTGTTTCAAAGAAAAATGATAAAAACATTACACTGAGAGTTAAAATGAGGGGCATCAATTCTAGAGAAGAACTGTAGGAATCTTTTACTGTGATAAATAATTACTTCAAAGAGTAAACTTTGTGTAAACAGATCGCAGACAGCCAATGCACACCTGTACACTGTAACCTGTCTCCTTTCATTACTTCACTTTATCCATGTCTAGCAGCCTACTTACCCTGAGCTCTGGTTTTCTTATAAGCACAGTATGTGTTTTGAACTCTGTCATATTGATTTTTTTATTAAATCAAATCTGTTCTCTCATAATCTATCGAACAGATAACACGTTGATGTATTTTGGCTGAGATGATAGAGTGAAACCCAGAAATTGGATCAGTCCACTTTTCCCAAGGGGGTCTTGCAGCATTCCTGATGACAGCTAATTCTCACAGATGCAGTTAGAAAGCCACTGAATTAGATAATTACTAAGATCCTTCCAGCTCTATTGTGCTATTATTCTCTGAAGACATGATTTTTCCAGTGATTGATTTCTATTTTTACACATGGTGACTAATCCCAGGAAAAATGTCACTCAGTCTGAACTATGGTAACTTACATAAGTGGATGAAAAATAGAAATATGCAGTCATTTTCTTTCTAAGCTCTTTATTATACTCTATTGCAATTTGACAGTGAAAACACCCCAAGTTAAAAGTATAATCGAGTTATTTTACTAATAAGCCGGTTCAGCCAAGGATCAGTGATGACTATGTATTCTAATAAGCAAAATTCTGTGTAAAAGAGGGGGAAAAAACTATGGTTATAGAGCCATTCTTTCAGATAATGTATCAAGACTTATTGTTTATTAAAGTCTTTCTTAACTTAGTCCAAAGAAAGCTGTATGATTATCAAAGACCAGTCCTAACTCAGCTACCTCGCCTTTCATTGCCAGTTTATTTATAAAACATTGACATTCTTTAGTTGTATTAGTTCAAAGGAACACCCTAGTTCCAAGTTCCAGGGGACACCAGGTGTGCCCCTAGATCCATATGAAAGTGAAGATCTATTGCCCCAACTGCCAATATACAGTTTCCAGCTGTTATATATTTCAAGGTTTGCCTCAACTTCATAGAACCACTTTTACCAAGGGAGTGTCCCTCCCTGAAGCTTCTGCATCAGTCACGTGTATAGTGATGTAGCCCTTTGAAGACACTGCAGGGCAACTCTGAGAGACCGTATTGCTACAGTTCCTCTGGGATTGACTGAGGTTTTGCAGGACCTGCATTATAGGATGACTTCTACCCAATTCCGCTTCCCCTCCTTTTCTTTTCCACGAGAGTTACTATGCCTAAGAAATGTCCCGAACACTAAACTGCATCAGTGCATGCTACTGCCAGAAAAAAAATAAAAAACAAACAAACAAAAAAACCCTGAAACAGTCTATGTGATAGTTTTACATTCAGTTTGGATACTATCATCTGTTTTTTTGTTTTTCTTTTGAATTTTTTTTAACTTTTTAAAATTTATTTATTTTCAGAGAAAGGAGAAGGGAGGGAGAAAGAGGAATGTATGGTTGCCTCTCACATGGCCCTCATTGGGGACCTGGCCCTCAACCTAGGCATGTGCCCCAACAGGGAATTGAACTGGGACCCTCTGGTTCCCAGCCCGCGCTCAATCCACTGAACTATACCAGCCGGGCTCATCTGTTTTCTTGATCTCAGAATGGTTTTTATTACCATTGTGTGTGTGCATTGTGTACAAAAACATGCACATACAGAGATACATATATATTGTGTTGGCCAAAAAGTTCATTTCACTTTCTTCTGTACAGTGGCTCTAGTAGTGTTTGGTTGTCTTAAACTTCATTTGAAACAATTTTGTTACATTGTATTGTGATAGCTGTCATATTAGCATGCATTAAAAAACATCAAATTTTATGAATTTTTGTGCAGCCATTTTAATATTGAACACAGAAGAAAATATACATTTTCAGTGTATTATGTTTTATTATTTCAAGAAAGGTAAAAATGCAACTGAATCTCAAAACAATAGATTTATGCAGTGTGTGGAGAAGGTGCTGTTACTGCTTAAACATGACAAAAATGTTTTTTTAAGTTTCTTTTCTTTTTAAGATTTTATTTATTTATTTTTAGAGAGATGGGAGTGGAGGAAGAAAGAGAGGGAATGAAACACCAATGTGTGGTTGCCTCTCCCATGCCCCCAGCTAGGGATCTAGCCTACAACCTAGGCATATGCCCTGATCGAGAATCAAACTGGTGCCCCTTTGGTTATCAGGCTGGCACTCAACCCACTGAGCCACACCAGCCAGGGCCAAAGTTTGTTGTACTATTAGCTTTTTGGCCAAACAATTATTTGCTGTGGGTCTGTCTTATGCATTGGAAGATGTTCAGCAGCACCCCTGGCCTCTACCCACTAGAAGCCAATAGCAGGAGATAGCTGACATACTCAAAATATCCAAATCAATATAGTTAGTGGTGAAAACAAAAAATGTCTTTTTTTTTAATAGAAAAATCTAAACAAATTATCTTGCTAACCCAATGCATATACACATAGCACTCAAATATTCAAAAAGTTTGTGCACTCATTTCTTAGGAAATAATTAAAGTTATCCCTCCAAGTCCCAAATTTATGCAACTGATAAGTTCTTGGTTATTTGTATTTAGTCTTATGTGACGCAAAACACTTTATATTTTAATTAGTTACTTAATTTTTCATTTGTTCTAATAGACTATGGTGATGTTATTTGCTTATTGTATGTGTTCAATAAAATATTTTGAGTAAATGAATAAATATCACATAAGCTATTAGTATACCATACCAATGTTATTTTTTCTAAAAACTAAACAGATTATGTGCTATGAATATGAACTTTAAAATTTTAATATCATAACAAAAGATTGTGTAATACAATAATTACAAAATACTTTGAATGTGAAATTTTATTATCATAAATAGTGTGGCGGTGCATCTTCATTAACAAAATTTACTTGTTTGAATATTAAAATTACGTGGATTTAGCTATACCTATATCTTGAGAGATATGAACTTTGTAAATAATCTAATAATTACCCTATTAGTGTTGTTTTGGATTAATATTCATTTTTTTTTCCAAAAATGTTTACCCTTTTGTAAACAAATGTTTTGTACACTGAAGAGTACATACAACCCATTATGACCACACTCATCAGGGCGGGCTAAACTGCTGTGGAGAACTCAACAGTGTGATGGCTCCAACACAAAAGCAGTGTCTTTCTTGTTCGCACAACCATTCTAGGTTTTTAGGTTTTAGTATTTACTTATTTATTTTTATTATTTATTTATTTATTTACGTATGTGTCTGTGTACTTATTTATGTTAAGACTTTCAGGTGACTCATTTGTCATTTATTAAATCAAAGGCCCAGCCTTTTCTTTGGAGGCTCTACCAGCCTCCTAGGGCGTTTCTCTGGAGAGTGCACGGCTGACACTGGCTCCATGTACTCAGGCCCTAGCAGGTCAAAAAATAAGAGAGAATATCTAGGAAGGAGACTTGGTCTTTTTAAAATCCTGGATTTAGCTGATCAGATACCTACCAACTACTTTAGAGTTTTTAAAAAGTCTGTTTTGCCAAATGTCAAGCATTTAAAAACATAAGGGGTATAGTATAAGAAACTCCAAGGTGCACAGCTTGAGACATTGGGTAATCTAGTTTAGTCTCCTAAACACACATCTGACCTTATCGTTTTTCACCCATAATACTTTTGAATCTATATGATCATTTACCAGAATTATTTTTGAATGCATTATCACCATGAAATTATCTCCTAACAAAATTAATAATCACCAACGAATAACACATCCATATTTAAGTTTATCTGATTGGGAAGAACAAAGGTCGTAAGGAGGGTAACGACCTCTGTCTCTTTCCCAACTTTGGATATAGACTCAACTGGTTGCTTCAGAAACTAACCTGGGATTGAGAAATGCATAAAAGGTCCATTTGCAGCCAGTTTTAGAAGCTTAGATGTATGCTTGCATCCTGCATTCTTGCGTAAACAAATGTGCAGTGTTCAGCGAGCTGTTGGAAGATGCGCGCCGGGTAAATGTAAGAAAAGTAGGTTCCCAGGTTCTGTTCTGGATGTTTGTTTCTAGAAATCCAAGCTACAGGCTGGGGATCATTGATTTGAACAAGTGTCCAGGTCATTCTTAATCATATTCATGTTAAGAAACAATGCATAGGTAATAAGGAGACAGTAGTAGGCACAGATCGAGGATGGCAACCCAGCTTGTGTGCACACGCTTCTCCCTTACCCAGCCAAATGCCAGAAACTCTTCAGAAGGAATTTTGTAGAATAATTAAGGCCCCACATTAGTTGACCTGAAGATAAGGAGATAATCCTGGTGGGCCTGACCTAATCACACAGACCCTTACATTCAGAGTTTTCCCTTCCTGTTTGTAGAGTGGAGAGTCAGAGAGGTGGTCCATGTGGTCTGCACTAAAACAAATCTCCACATTGTGAACTGCTATGGGAAAGGAAATATGAGCAGCCTCTAGGAGCTGAGTGTCCTATAATCAAAAGCTATCAGGATATTGGTGACCTCGATCATACTGCCACAAAAATATAAATTCTGCCAACAATCTGTGACCGCTGTAACAAATAACCACAAACTAGATGGCTAAAAACAATAAACATTTATTATCTCACAGTTTTGGAAGTCAGAAGACCAAAATCAGTATCACTGTGTCTCCCTTTGCCTTTCTCTTCATTACAATAGGAACCGCCTGTATAACCTCAATATAATCATATCTACAAAGACTTTCTCAGATGAGGTAACATTTCCAGTTTTTGATGATGAGGATGTGAGTAACTACTGTTGGGAGTCCCTTTTCAATGTAGTACATCCAGTGAGCCCAGAAGACACCAAGTCCCAAATGGAAACTGCAGTTCCAGCCAACACTGGTTTCAAACTATCTAATGACCTGAGCAAAGGATCCAGTCATCCTGGACTTCTGAATCCATAACTGTGAGCTAATAAGTGAATGCTTTAAATTTGCTAAGTTGGTGGTTATTGTCACACAGTAACAGAGAACAAACATGGAGATGGTGGAAATTTTCCTCTAGTGTTTAGGTGATGATCTTCCCTCCTCAAAACTTCTTCTTTTATGTGCAATAAAAAGCAGCTGCTTTCACTCAGAAGTGCATCGTGTTTCTTTAATCTTCAAATCTAAACCTTCCCTTGATTACTATCTTTATAACCTTCATTCACATCTTACTGCTTTCACCCATGTTGTTTAAGTACCATCTTAACATCGATTTGTCTCCCACCCAATTGAACCTATTATTAACAAGGCTGACAAAATGAGATATCTAAATATTAACTCTACTCATGTCAATTTCCATATGAATGCCTTTTACTACCTTCCTATAGAACTTCAGGGGAAAAATCTAAACTTTTTAAAATAAATATGTGCAATTTGAATGTATTTTTAAAGTAAAATAAGGGAACATTTTTTTCCAGTTATAAAACCACTTCGAGCTGGGCTTATGACCCATTATCCTTTGTAGTTACATGTAATTTCGTGGAAAAAGTGGGAAAGTCCTGTGTGAGCCAGTCCATAGAGCGTTCTCTGCAGGTAGCACACTTTCCTCCACCTCTCCATAGACTCCCCTGGCTAACCCTCAGGGCTTTCATGCTCAAGTCACAAATCACCTTCCCTAGAATCTTTCTGTGCTGCTTTCAGGCTGCAATAGACACCTCTTCTTTGACATCACAGTTACTCTATCGCCTTCACTAAATATCTACCTAAGGGCCGTGTAATGGTTTCATTTCCCTGTCCTTACCCTGCCTAACACAGTGCTTGGCATATAGTTGTTTCTCAGTAAATACTACTAAGTGAAGTGAAGGAATAAATGGATAACTCCTGGATATATGTTGCATAAGTTTGCCTTTTTCTAGTTGATTTTTAAAGAATGTTTAATTTATGAAATATCCATCCTTTTGGTCTCATATATTTCTCCATTATTTTCGCATCTGCCTTTTTGTTGGACTTATCACAGTGTATTGTAATGGTTTGTTATTGGTCAGACTCCTTTAAGCCTTCCCTACAAGGAGGATGGTATTTCCCTGGGCTGCCCAGCCCTAGCATCTTGCAAGACATCCCGTGTATGTTAACTATTTAATACAAATGTTTGCTTCAGAAATGCATAATGAAAGGGAGGAATTTAAAATGGACGCAGGGTTCTGGCCAAGATGGAGGTGTAGGTAGAAACACTTTGCTTCCTTACACAACCAAAAGGAGGATAAAAACAAATTAAAAAACAAAACAAAACAAAACAAACAAAAAAAAAAACAACAACCAGAACTGCCAGAAAATCAAACTGCATGGAAGTGTGACATCAAGGAGTTAAAGAAGAAACTTTTATCCAGACTGGTAGGAGGGGCCGAGACACGTAGCCAGGTGGAAAAGCAAGGCAATGTCTGGCTGATGGAATTTCTCACACTCATGTGTGGATAAGCCAGGAATAATGACTGGGGAGCAAGAGAAATCACACAACCCAGTATTCCAGCATGGAGAAATAAAATCTCAAAAACTCTGTCTGTAAAAGCCTAAGGAGGTTGCAGTGGCAGGAGAAACTCCTAGTCTCATAGGAGGGACTTATGGGGTCCTATATGTCCCCAAGCCTATCCTGGAAAACATAACTTGAAAGAGTACAATCTGCTTGTGGGAACCCAGGGAAGTGATGAAAAGTGGGGCAACAGAGTGGAGCAAGCTAGCAAACAGCACTGTTCCCTCTCTGACCCCTCCCCCACATTCAGCTCCACAACTCAGTCGGTTGCCCCATGCTGGTGAATAGCTAAGGCTCTGCCCCTTACAACATAACAGGTGCCCTGAGACAAAGAAATATGACCCAAATGAAACAACAGATCAAAACTCCAGGAAAAGAAGTAAGCGAGGAGGAGATGGACAACTTATCAGATGTAGAGTTCAAAACACCAGTAATCAGGATGCTCACAGAAATGACTGAGTTTGATTGCAAATGAAGGAAGAAATGAAGGCTATACAAAGTGAAATAAAGGAAAATATACAGGGAACCAACAGGGAAGGGAAGGAAACTGGGACTCAAATCAATGATTTGAAACAAAATGAAGAAATAAACATCTAACCTGAACAGAATGAAGAAACAAGAATTCAAAACAATGAGGAGAGGCTTAGAAACCTCTGGGATAACTTTAAACATTCTAAAATTTTAATCATAGGGGTGCCAGAATGGAAGAGAAAGAGCAAGGAATTGAAAGCTGAACAAATAATGAAGGAAAACTTCCTCAATCTGGTGAAGGCACTAGACATGCAAGTCCAGGATGCTCAGAGAGTCCCAAAAAAACTTGGATCCAAGAAGAGACACAACAAAATACATCATAATTAAGTTACCCAAGATTAGAGATAAGGAGAGAATCTTAAAAACCCCAAGAGAAAAGGAGATGGTTAACTACAAAGAAGTTCTCATAAGACTACCAGCTGATTTCTCAAAAGAAACCTTACATGCAAGAAGGGGCTAGAAGGAAGTATTCAAAGTCATGAAAGGCGAGGACCTACATCCAAGATTATTCTATCCAGGAAAGCTGTCATTTAGAATGGAAGGACAGATAAACTGCTTCCCAGATAAGGTCAAGTTAAAGGAGTTCATCATCACCAAGCCCTTACTATATGAAATGTTAAAGGGGCTTATCTAATAAAAAGAAGATCAAAATTGTGAACAGTAAAATGACAATAAATCCACAACTATCAACAATGAACCTAAAAAACAAAAACAAAAACTGAGCAAACAACTAGAACAAGAACAGAATCACAGAAATTGAGATTTCATGGAGGCTTATCAGCAGGGAGGGGGCAGGGGGAGAATGGGGGGAAAAGGTACAGGGAATAAGAAGCACACCTAATTAGTAGGCAAAAAATAGACAGGGGGAGATTGAGAATAATGTAAGAAATGAAGAAGCCAAAGAACTTACATGTAAAACCCATGGACATGAACTAAAGCATGGGGGGATACTGGAAGGAAAGGGGGTGTAGGGGGGAGGGGGATAAAGAGGAAAAAAAACTGGGACAACTGTAATAGGATAATCAATAAAACATACTTAAAAAAATAAGAATCCAAGGAAGGAATAAAATAAAGATAGTGAGCAAATGAGTGCTTTAGGGGAAATTTGAGCTTAAAGGAAAATAGCATGCAATATGGTTGGAAGTTAGAAAAATGAAGTTTCTTATTGTTTAATTTGTTTATTTTTATCTTCTTTTAAAATATGTGTTCATGGGAGGAAAAAGCACCCACTGGAGGGTGAGAAATTGAAAATAAAATACATGTATGACTGAGAGATTAAGTGTGCCAAAAAGAAGCAAGGAGGTGCAATCACCTGCACAGAAGGGGATACTCTTTCCTTTAGACAAGCTTAAAGGTGGAAAGGAAATTTTTAAAAAAGAGGAAAGTTTTAATGGGCAGTCTCTATTTTTTCTGAAACAAGAAAAAAAGGTTGTCTGCTGAGAGGATAAAATGCTGGTGGAATACCTTGCTTAGCAAATGGTTTTGGGAAAAATATAAACAGTCACTTTGGACTGAATGAAAGAAAAATCTGTTTTTAAAGGACTACGTAATGAAGCCATATTTTCAGATACTATCTCCAAAATTATAAAGAGCAAGTTTGTACATCCTTCCTAAATCTCTGCATTTAGTCTCTGACAAATCCTTTGTGCTCGTTTGCCAGATTAAGCATCATAAAATAGTTTTCCTCATGTTGTTTCTTAAGATAAAGACATTACATTTTTGATATTACTATAAAAATGTGTAAGATGATTACTTAATAAATATCTAAAATAAATAATAAAGCACATAAAATATATTAATTTATCTTGCTAGTTTAGTTTATGTAAAACCAAAAACTATTGTGTCACACATACACATATTTTTATTAGTATATGTTATAAAATATCAATAAACTATGCAACTTAAGATATATTTGATGTAAAGCAAAAGAGAATGGGGATATTAGAAAAGTGAACATGGAAATTATACTTATTAGTTATAAATGGTATATTTTTTCATAACTGGTGCCCAAATATATCATCATATAAGTTTCACCAAATTCTCCACAATCCAACTTTGCGAAAAGGTTTTTGGAAAGAGCAGGATGCCATTTAATCAAGGTGCTGAAAGAACACAACACAGGGGTAGATGGTGAGACCTGGCAAACTCAAAGACTGATATTTGAATGCATGGCATATCTGTACTAATGGGCATCAGTGCTGTCTCACTGCACTGACTCTACATAAAAAAGCATTTGAGCTCAGCATGTTCATTAAGTTGTAAATTATATTAGAATATTAGAGTCACTCGGACTAAATTAAGTCATTTTATGTATATTTGATCATGTTTCAACAAATTTTTCTAATTTGCATTTTATTTCTGTTTGTTTGACTATCATGGGGTATTTTTATGCCTACTCTACAGTGATAATTATTCCATCACAAAAAGCAGCACTTTTATCAAGAACTTTGCAACAGACTCAGTGCTACAAATTCCTTCATTAAAACTGCTAAGTAAAATTTCCAATACTTGCTTTATCAACAAGGATTGTAAAGTCGTTATTTTTTCACTTAGGAAAAGTTTCTTGTTGTGAAAAATCAACACTTTCTTTGAATTTAAAAATATGTATGTAGGGGAGGAAAGAACTGGATGAAAGAAGGTGAAGAGATTAGCCAAAGAACATATGCACACAATTCACAGACAACAGTGTGGTGATGGCCAGAGGAAGGAGCAGGTAGGGGCTGGGTAGAAGTGGACAAGGGAGGGGAAAATGGGGACATCGGTAATAGTGTCAACTATAAAAATAAAGTTAAAAAATCTTTATTTATTAATAGATTGAAATGTTGTTGTTACAGTTACAATCCAAAATGCCATCCCATAGAGATTCTAGAAGAGCAGGATTTAGCAAACTTGTTCCATAGGACGTACTTTGTCATTTAGGCAATTCAAATCATATCACAGCACCAAAATAACCCAAGAATTTGGAATTAAATAATGTTCAAATCAGAGAGTAAATGGCCTATACTTAGAAGAAGCATGCAGATAATAAAAATTTGGTGAAAGCCTTACAAGTACAATAAGTTTTTCAAAGATAGGCTATGTTTTAATTTTTCAATAAACATTTATGTAGTCAATACTAAGAATGACAGGTGTTTATTATTTTTCCAACAAATACATATTCCTCCATGCTGCTAGTTGTTGGGAAAATAGCAATGGGAAAAAAAGTCTCTGCCTTTGATGCCAATGATTACAATTCTATGGTGTGACTGTGATCGTTCATAAATTATGAATTGTTCATTATTGCTACAGCATAATGGTGTAAGGGTTGTGGCAGGAGTTGGAACTGGGTAGATGAGCAAGAAGTCTGTAATGAAAGGCCATATATAAAATAGAGAGATTTTTACGGAGGGCTTATTACTCCTGTGGGTTATATACAATTGATCACAAGAAGGAATATGACAAAATCAAGAGATATTTATTTAAAAAATTAAAAATTCATATG
Source organism: Micronycteris hirsuta (assembly GCA_004026765.1). Classification (NCBI taxonomy): domain Eukaryota; kingdom Metazoa; phylum Chordata; class Mammalia; order Chiroptera; family Phyllostomidae; genus Micronycteris; species Micronycteris hirsuta. Next base: position 16,921 of record PVJI01017422.1, read on the forward strand.
GACTTCAAATGCATCCTTAGCATATACAGAAATTAATGCAATTACCCTAATTAAAGAAAATGGTTTAATATGTGTACAGTATAATATATAATATCAATGCAATAGGTACATTATTACAAATAGCATACATTTATACATATATAGTATTTAGTATACACCATTATAAGAAAATCGGGAAGCTAAATCAAAAGGTCCAATGGAAATGGCAGGCTTTATTTAACAATGAACGATGTGCGGGGGATGGGAGAGGGTGGGTGGAAGTGGAAAAGGCAGGGAAGGTAAATGTAATGCAAAAATACAATAAAAATGAAAAAATGAATTATGTTAGGGAGAAATACATGCTACAAAAGTTGCTAAAATGACACTGGGTTAGAGAGAGTTCTTATTATACACTTTGTAGTGAAATAAAATCCAGTAACTAGAAAGCAGGTTTGAAAAATCTGCCTCTGGTGCCAATTTTCTTGTAGGTGAGTTATGTGTTATTTCACTAAAAAGGAAATATTTTTATAAACCTAAACAACAATCAGAAAACAATTAGAAGTCAGTTTCTCTATCAGTTCCTATAAGAAAGAAGTTAAAAAATGAATGATATTGAATCAATTCATAGGATAAACAAGATAACAAGAAGGAAGTCCTTAATAAGTGGAGAAAGGGAAAATTTTCAAAGTTTAACTTCGAACTAAATGACTGATTAAATTAAAGGACTATATTGTCACCAAACAACTGAGTAGAGGAGTTACAACAAAGATATTAGAGAAAAAGGTCTGTCATTTTCTCAAAGGTTATCTGTATCTGTGTGATTAACAGGAGTACAAAGAACAGAGTCAACATGGTAAGTGAAGATTCTTGAAAAGAGAACTGGGCCACACCAAATGTCATATGCATTGCCTTCTATAGCAACTACAGTTGGCTCAAACGGAGCGTGCTGATGCAAAAGAGATAGCACATAGCCAAGAGATATGGGAATGGCGGTGTGGAAATAGGCACAGTGAAACAGGGTGAGAGTGATTGAGATGAACAGCTGTCCTTCTGTTAACAGAATCTGAAATCAGTTGATTTAGCTGACATAACTCTTTCCTTTCTATCATTCCCAAGTTAAAAGAATATCAACCTTAAAAAAAGTCACTCTTCCTTCATGATAAGCACTTCTCTCTTGTTAAAACATCCATTATGAAAACCATTGAGGCAAGTTTGAAAAGACATTTGTATGACATTGTAAGTATCTCCTGATTTTCTAATTTTCTATCTTCAGATATATTTTAGCTTTTTCCTAAAGGAGGATATCTACAAGGGTACAATTCAAATATAATAGAGCAAGAAAAAGCTGTATATTTTTAGGTCAGATCATCGTGCCTTGAAATGGTTGAATGTCCTTAATTAACTTTTATTTAATGACTGCTGATTGACATCCTGCTGTGTTCAATGTATATACTTCTTATGTAGGTTTTCAGCTTTTTTTCTTTAGAAAGCCATATATTAATTACTGTTCGATTCACATAGAAAAGTAGAATAATTATTAATTCATTATTTGTTGAGGCAAACTGAATGAAGAAGCATGGAATTGGAGTTAAGAAACTTAAATTTAGTTTAAACACAATCTGTAACCAAGTATTTAACCTTAGTTGAGGTATTTGTCTTCTCTAGGGTTAGTTGAAAGGCATGGTAGTGTAGGGGTTACAAGCACAGCATCTCACACTAGACTGTGTGAGTTTATATACCTTCCTCATAACTAAATAATCGCATAAAGGTAGAAAAATTACCCTCTTTGAGCTTCAGTTTCTTTATATGTAATATTGAACAATCAGTAGTAATATGTCCTTTATAGATTTAGATAACTAAAATACTTCATATGTTATGAGAGACAGATCAGTTTCTTCATATAAATTGTTCTTGTTTTCCCATAAGCGTCTTGTTCAATGTTAACTGTTTTTATTAGTGTGATAAAAACAAGGGAGTCTTAGAACTCTTCATAGCTATAAGCAATGGTTTGTGTGTAGCGCAATGCAGGGAAGACATTCACAAATTTTATCACATTTTCACAAGGTTGTATGTTTTAGCTATTGCTGGATAACAAACTACCCCGATTTAGTGGTATAAAAAAGTTTTGTAATGTTCACGGATTCTTCGGAGTAGAAATTCTGACAGAGCACAGCAGGTATGGCTTGTGTCTGTACCGCGATGCCTGGGCCTCAGCTGGGGAGATCTGACTAATTGGGATGACTGACAGAGGCTGTGCTGGTTACGATTACTGTGAAACAGTGTTCTAATCTTATTGCGCAGAGCAGCAAACTTTTTTATTCAGCTCACAAGTTCTGTGAACCAGAAATTCAGAAAGGAAACTGCAGCTAGAAAGACTGAAACCGCTGAGGGGTAGAAAAATTCGGCTGGTGGGTTTATTTCCAAGATGCCTTTGTCATTTTACCTGAGCTGGAATGGCTGTAGGTTGATCTCAGCTGGCACTGGGAACCAGAGTCAACATATGGCTTCTTCATTGGCTTACAGGAGGGGGTTTATGGAGAGCAAGCATCCTGAGAGAACCAGGTGGCCTTGGCAGTCACACAGTGTCACTTCTGCTGTACTCTGTTGGTCAAAGCCATCCCAAAACAGCTCTGATTCAAGGAGATGGCCACGCACTCCACTTCTCAATGAGAAGATGTCAAAAATTTCAAGGGCAATTGATTTAAAACCACCACTCAATTGTATATGCAATGGAAAGAACCACTGTTTTTTTTTCTTTCTAAGAGTTTATGGATAATTTCTTCTTAAGTTACTAGTCAGTTGTGAACGTTCAAGTTTATAAAGCATTTTAACTGCCATCTGACATTCCTTTCACTTTAAACTTCTCCATATGTTGAAAAGTGAACATCAATGTTGTTAAAAATTAGCTTATTCTCTGGACCTCCTTTTAAAAAAAGTCTTCATAATTTTGTTAGGGAACTAAATGCAATGACATCCTTGACTTTAATTATCTACCTCCATATTTATTTCATCATGAAATATGTTCAAATCTTCCTTCCTAAATTCTCCTACGAATGCTTTTATTCATTCCATTGTCATTTTACAATGGTTCAAGTCTACATCAGATTTTACGGGGATAATGAAATAATTTGCTTTCTGTTCAGCACGACTTTGAGCATTCCCTCCTTCAGCCGACCCTCTACCTAGCAAAGATTTTCTGCCTAAAACAAAGTGATGTAAATATTAAGCACTGATGGAGGAGATTTGATTTATTCCAAAGTTTCCAGAATGAATTTTGGATTTCTTTTTTCTCCAGGCACTTCTGTTGGAAACAGAGTGTCTAACCTTGCAAGTTCTATTATTAATATACGATGTGAATGATTATTTGAATGGGCGTTTGGGAACAGGTACAGACACAGAACCAGAGAAGATACAAGCAGTAGCCCCAGGCTCCTGCAGAATCAAATTCACTTCTGTAGATGTTTTAAGACTACATTTGATGTTGACCTTGAGTTAAAAGAGAAGCTACTCTCCGAACAGCAAAATCATGGCCAGGTGGAGCCAAGCTAACAGCAGCTCTAATCCACTTTTTTACCACAATGGGTAATAAACAAATGAATCAATTGATTAAAATTTCCACTTTTTAAAACTTGTCTGGACTAAACTCCTATACATTCCATTCAAGCCCAGTTTTCCAGCACATCGTTCTTTTACAACAAAATCTACTCAGAATCTTTATTTTCCTTATATTTTTTTTCAACAAACATGAATTCTCTCCTTACTCCTTTCCTTTAGCAAGCCGAAAACATCAGATGTTTCTTAATCTTGGAAAGTTTTTCTTTTAAGATGCACATTTTTAAATATCAGCCCCAGACCTATTAATTCAGATATGAGACCTGCACTAAAAATCTAATGTGGTTGGCCAGTGATTGTGTTATTAGGACAAAATGTCCTAACAGTGACGTCGCAGGCCTCTCCTCTAAGTGAATTCTAAATACCAATTTTGTAAGAATCCATCTCCATCTATAAGGTGAAATTGATTCTCCATTATATTACCTATTAAAATACTCCTAAGAACATTATAGTAAAGGCTAGTGGGGTGAGGAGAAATCATACAATTTCGCTTCTTCTTCAAGTTTGGTGTAAACACAGGGAGTTAAATTCCTTTCTGAGCATTTTTTTTTTTACCTGAAATATAAGAATGATGATACCTATCTCCTTATTCCCTAAATATATTGTGAACATACATTTAGTTTATAAAGTTATATCCTTAAAAAAAAAGAATTGAAAACTTTCAGTACTAAATATAAGTTACACAATATATACAAAATTGTACTCATTATTTTACTATTTAAACACTGCTCTTATCTATTTGTTGGCTTATTTTGGGTTATTTTATTTTATTTTTTTGGTTAATTTGTTGTTGTTCATATTCTCTCAGTGGATTATGAATTCCTTAAGTGAAGGGATTTAAATTCTTCATCCTGGAGAAATTTTTCTTTTTTAGTATGTGCTAACTGTAAAAGTTTTTCATATGACTACATAGTTGAGATTTGACAAAACTAGGCCTGGTAGAATGAATAATTACACTTCTTAAGTCCAGTGATAATTTCTTTATTTTTCTTTTTTTAAATACATGTAGATATATGTATATATTTATCTTTACCTGATAACTTATTTTTTTTTTCATTGCCTTTAGACAGAAGGGAAGGGAGAGAAGAAGGAGGGGAGAGAAACATCCATCTGACAGAGAAGCATCAATAGGTTACTGCCAGTCCATGTATGGACTGGGGCTCCCAAACAGGGTGATCAAACCCACAACCTAGGCATGTGCCCTGACTGGGAATCAAATCCACACCCTTTGGTTGCAGAACTACCTTCCAACAAACTAAGCCATACTGGCCAGGGTGGCTTTCTTTCCTTTCTTTCTATTTTTTTTATTTTTTATTTTTGGTCTTTAATAGTAATTTTGTTATGAGATTTTCATTTGAATTGAGCAATAATACATACATATTTTATTAATTCAAATGATACAGAGAAGTACAAATAAAAAATTAATAAGCTCCCACCATCCCATTCTAATTATATTCCTTTTTGGGGTAAGTGTTAAGTCTGTTGTATTTCCTGTCCTCTCCTTGTCCAGGTTTTATATATACGTGTGTGTGTATGTTATGTAAGTATATAATATATGCATATATTATATATTAAAATATATACATAATAGTTATATGTATTTATATATCATGTATACATATTCTATATGTATATTTGTGTGTGTGTGTATATGTATATATGAGGTCTGACCAGAAAGTATCCAGCCAGTATAGTGAAGCTGTCATTGTTCACACATTCGCATTCCAGTCCACTCTCCTTGGCTGCCAGGTTACATTGATGTCATGCACACTATTGTCGCTATATTAACAATGGCATGATGGCTAAATGCTTTGCCAATAAAACTCTGCGCCAGAAGTGATGCATGAGTGGGCACATTGTCATGATGAAGCTGCCCATCACCAGTTGCCCGTAGCTGTGGCATTCTGAATCATCCCACCATTCTATTCTAATTAAATCCTTTACGGGGGTAGGTGTTAAGTCTGTTGTATTTCCTCTCCTCTCCTTCTCTAGGTTTTCATACACACACACACACGCACACACACACACACACACGAGGTATGGCCACAAAGTATCCAGTCATGTAATATGAAAAACAGAGACATTTATTTAAGAAGATACAAGAAACATTGTACATAGGACAACAGTGTTTCAGTACCCTTCAAAGTAGGCATTTTGGGACCCCACACAGTTCTCCCAGTTGTCATCAGCTCCCCCATCATATTTTCCTGAATTTCATTAGCAATCTGAAATCTCTTCCTTTCCAAAGGTGATTTTAGTTCCCAGAAAAGCCAGAAGTCACAGGGCACCAACTCTGGGCTGTACCGGGGAGTGGGGGGGGCGGGGAGGCTCCGTCCTCTGGGTAATTTGATATTTCACAAAAGACTCTGCGTAATACCGTACACTGAGAAGCACAGAATTGAATGTTTACATGACCAGGCAGGTGACCTCTAAAATGTGGAGTGGCCCTGAAATAAGCAATGGAAGTGTTGAGGAGTGGGGCTCACAGTTGTTTATCCCTTTCTGAAGCAGGCAGGCACCATGTAGGAAGGCACAATCCTGTAAGGCCAGATCTTCCAGCTTTACCAAAGGGAGAAAAATATTGAACTAAACAGTTCAGTTGGGTTCATCCTCAAGATTCACAGCCTGCCAGATTCTGGATTGCCTTACTTCTCTACCAAATTAAAGATCCCGACATCGGAATGAAGAATATTTTGATGCCCTGTTCACTGACAGGTACTCATGCCGTTAAAGTGAAAACCATTCCCAGACTGAAACGTCAACACTGATGCAGACTTGCTTATTAAAACTTGGGTTATTGGTAATGGAATCAAATTTTATTACAAGTACAACATTCAGTTAATATTTTTCCTTTCTGCAGTATGCAGCTACATGTGTTGTTGGGTCCACTATTACTTTGGCACCATTTTTAAATTAATATAGTTTTCATCAAATTCTTAGATAACTGATATTGATTAAAATTTAGTATATTTTAAAGTTATAGAATAATTAACAATTTACCTTCCAAAAAATCACTTAAGAAAATCACTTTGTGATTCTTAATATTTTATTGAATTAACAATAACGTATATTGTTATTCATATACTCTAACATAAAATGTGTTAATATAAAATAATATATTTTCTTTTTGATTTACTTAACAATATCTCATAGGTAGAATTCCTTTTGCAGTCAGCGCCTATTCCATTTTTTTCCCTTCCTTTAGCCTTTAAAAAAATAATTGCAGAATACATTTAGAGACCTTTCATCAAGATGTCTTTGAAAGTAAAAAAAAAAAAAATTCAAAACTTCTGAAAATGGTTTTCTCCCAATTGCTTGTGTAATTCCATTTCTCTTTATTCTTTCCTGATTTTCTCTTTTCAAAGATCTCCTTTATGCTAACTTGCAGCTCGCTTTATGGATCAATGATTCCACTGATTGTTTTTTCTCACCAAGGTCGTTAGTGGGACCCTTCTACCTGAGTCTCCAATTTTCACATAGACTTTCATCTGTTTCATAATCCATAAACCTAATAACTGTGTATTTCCTGGGATCCTCAACTAGAGAGCCTGGATAGTTAGGGTTGGTTGATTTTTTCATCCAGTTTTTGTCTTATTGCTCATGCTAGTTCTCTATTAAAGTGAAAAATAACTAATATTATTGAACATATATTATGTTCTAGGAACTATGATTTTTTTTTTTATAATTCTTATTTCATTAAATTCTTCCAACAACCCAAAGTGGAGAGATTGCAATTATCCTCTCCAAAATATATAAAGCACTCACATGACTCCACTCCAGGAAGACAAACAACCCAATTAAAACATGTACAAAGACCTGAACACAGACTTCTCCAAGGAGGACATACAGAGGACCCAGAGACATGTGAAAAGATGCTCAGCATCACTAGCCCTCAGAGTGATGCAAAGTAAAACCACAATGAGATAGCACTTCACACTAGTGAGAATGGCCATCATGAACAAATCAACAAACCAGTGTTGGAGAGTATGTGGAGAAAAGGGAACCCTTGTGCACTGTTGGAGGGAATGCAGACTGGTATAGCCACTGTGGAATTTCACAGTATGGAATTTCCTCAGAAAACTAAAAATGGAACTGCCTAATAATTCCACTGCTGTGATACTATTCTAAGAACCCTAAAAAACCAATATAAAAGAACCTATACACCCCCATGTTCATAACAACACAATTTGCAATAGTCAAGAGCTGGAAGCAATCTAAGTATCCATCAGTAAATGAGTGGATCAAAAAACTATGGTACATTTACACAATGGAATACTAAGCAACAGAAAGAAAGAAGGAGCTCCTAGCCTTTGCAACAACATGGAAGAAACTGGAGAGCATTATGCTAAGTGAAATAAGCCAGGTGGTGAAATTAAATACCATATGATCATAGCTTTAGGTAGAACCTAGTCAACAAAGCAAACAAGCAAGCAAAATATAACTAGAGACATTGAAATTAAGGGAAAAAAATGACAGTAACCAGAGAGGAGGTGAAAGGGAATAATGGGGGGAAGAGGAGGGAGGGTTTTTAGGAACAATTATAAAGGACAGATGGACAAAACCAAGGGGGGAGTGGAAACAAGGGACGGAGGTGGGGATGGCTGGGATCGGGGGAGAATAGTGGGGAGAAAATACAAACAACTGTACTTGAACAACAATAAAAAACAATTATCTTATCTTTATAAATGGAAAAATTAACTATGATTCTATCCAAAATCACAAATTAATAAACATAAGAAATAACACTTGAGCAGAAGTCTGATTTTAGACCTTAATTTCCTGGCCACTTTTCTTCAGTATTTAATTTTGCTATGTTGTTTCTTTTAGAACTCTAACAAAATCATGCCATTTAATTTTAAAATAAATTAATCTAGCAATGTATTTACCTACTAGTAATTATAAAAGTTAAGAAACTACATGATTCTTGAATAAAAATTCTTATATTTAAATTTGGAAGGCCATTTGGTAAAATAGTTAATGAGAGAAGGAAATAAAAACAAATGCTCTGTATACTTACAACATGAATAAATTATGTTTGATTACTTTATTTGATTAAATCATGGTTTGTTTCTAGCACATTATAAAGTATTATTTTAAAATATTCTTCAAAATTCTCATTACTCCATTATGACTTTATTGTACTTACAGCAAATTAGGAAAGAAAAGCTATAATTCATGTGTATATTGAACAGCCATTGATTGTGTATTCCCTCGGCTGAGCTTGCAAAGCCACAGGAATACACAATCCCTTCGTGGGAATGAATTTCCTCTGGAAAAGAGGGAGGTTCTAAACATAGAAGGAAAAATGTTCACATTAGTAGGTAAGGAGGGTGCTTCTCTCTTCACCTTGCTTCCGGTTGGTGGAAGAAATAACTGTTACACTGTGGAGCGTTTAGTCTAGTAGAGCAGATGAAGTATTTAGCTCACCAAGGGGGCCATGATAGGCTTCTCCAGGGATATTGATAATGAAGTTTTATTATGGGGATGAGGAATGAGCCAGGCAAATCGGGACAAGGGGATGCTTTGGTCTAGAGAAACCATCTTGTACGAAGCCACAGGGATGAGAGAGCATGTACTTGGTTGGCTCAGCTGTTGGATGTAAGGATGTTGGTTGGTTAGAGTCTGCTTGTGGAAAGCTGTGCACTTTTTCAACATCTTTTATTTATTTGTTTTTTTATTTAAAACATTTAATTACAGTTTGCATTCAATATTATTTTGTATTGGTTTCAATAAAGCACAGTGATTAAACAACCATATACTTTACAAAGTGTCCCCCTGATATTTACAGCACCCACCTGGTATCCTACATAGTTATAACAACATTATCAACCATATTTCTATGCTTCACTTTACTTTGCATCCCCAAGACAGTTTTGTAACTACCAATCTGTACTTCTCAATCCCTTCACCGTCTTCACTCAGTCCCCTGATGCCCCTCTCCTATGGTAACCAGCAGTCTGTTCTCTGTATCTCAGTCTTTTAACATCATTTGAGTTTACCCTATTATAGCAGGGATCAACATCACGATCAGCTGGCATCTGCTACATTGTATCCAATACAATAGTTTTTTTTTTTTTTATTTTTGAAATACTTTATTTAATTTTAGACAGAGAGGAAGGGTGGGAAAAAGGGAGGAAGAGAAACATCAATGTGTGGTTGCCTCTCACACACCGCTTACTGGAGACCTGGCCAGCAATACAGGCATGTGTCCTGACTGGGAATTGAACTGGTGACCCTTTAGTTTGCAGGCTGGTGCTCAATCCACTGAGCCACACCAGCCAGGGCAGAATAGTTTTAAAATAGTGCTATAGGAATTACCATTGCTTTGTCATATACTGCTTTATGTTTTAATATATTTTGTGATATTATTCTGGCTTCAGATAACCTCACCAATGTAATTCAATGTATTTTAGATCTTTAAAATATAAGAACAGTTTTGCATGTGCCTGTGATATTAGATTTTCTACTATGGCTCTAATTCTTCTGACTCTCACTACACTTGCAGGCTCATCAATTTTTACATGGCTGACTGGGTTCTTCTCTAAATGTTCTTTTTAAAAAGTTGATGAGCCAGGGACTTTGAAAAGTAATATATTTGATAATTTTCCCTTAAAAAATTGCTGCACTTTGAATTGAATTTACAAACTTAATCAGATTTTAGTGCTATTTTAATACAACTCTTAAATCTCATTAAAAAAAATAAGAATAAAGACATAAAGACCCCAAAAGACAAAAAGCCTAGTTCCAAAGATTAAAAATAAAGGTGTGCTTGTGTGTGCATGTACATATCATAGGTGTAGATGTACTTGTGCATATTTATTTATAGTGAAAATATTGTATCAGTAAACAAAGAAACGGGGAAAAACAAATTGTGCTATTGCATGTGTGCAGTAAAACCCATGCATAAAAGCCACATGCATATATCCATATCAGAAGAGGTTTACACAGAGAATAACATGACATCGTGTAATTTGGCCAATTAATTACATCTCCAAGTTGTAATCTACTCTGGAGTCCTCACTTTTCTTGTTGCCAGTCTGCATCTATTTGAATTTTACTTTAGAGTCAGAGCTAAGCAGCGTATCGCCTGCCCTCTTCTCCAAATCCCGCTATTTGAGAAGACCCGTGCCTTTTATTGTCAAGCGGTTAGTGCTGGAAATATTTACAGATTCTGAAGAGTCCTAATTTATTCAGAACACTATAGAGACTTCATTATGTTAACTTTTTAAATTTTGTCTGAAATAAATACATCTTCAATAAGACAGAAATTTCAGCATGTATAGGTACTTACTAGCAAGCACTGTTTTAGGCTGTGGTAGTAAAATAATGAATAACCTATGACCCTGCTTTCAAGTCTTATACACTAAAGGTAAGGTTCTAGAAAGGTCCACAGAGATGACATCTGAGAACCGCTTGAGAAAGGATGTAAAGTTCACCATTCTGAGGAAGAATGTCTATAGTTATCAACACATTGCTCCTTTTTTTCATGATGGCCACAGATTCTTCTAAAGTACAAGCAAAGTAAAGCATTATAGATTATTATATCTCCATATGATGGCATGGAGAACATGCAAATGAGGGTTCCGAAGTACAATCACCTAAAATCTGGGGAGGCATCTGGAAAAGCATGCCAAGGTTCGGAGTTTTATGCAGGGGAGTAAAGAAATCCCGAAGCTCACACTTTGTTTATGTCTTAAGAAATCTACCTCTACGCATGCTGGAATAATTCATACTGAATTCTCTCTCTCTCTCTCTCTCACACACACACACACATACACACACACAACGGTAAGACACCAAGACCCCAACATATAAAGTCAAAGTTAAATTATGAGTTTTGATTTTGTGGCATAGTTTTGAAAGTTGTAGAGTGAAGCAAAATCCTAGGACCACCACATTCTTGTTCCCTAAACGTAGATCATTTACTTTTTTAAACTTCAATTCCTTTGTCTAAGAAATTAGGATAAAACTCTGTTGACAATCACGTAATAAAATGATAAATCAAAGTGCTTTATATTTGTACACAAGATAGGAAATCAGTGATATTATTTGTGTATTTGAGTTTTATTCATGTCAGGCTTAGAGAGCCTCTGTCACAGACACACACATGGGCACAGTTAATTTGCCATGACAGTTTTCAGTGTTAAAAACAAAGTTAGGTCAGTTAATTTATCATATACTAAGCTTTAGTGGAAAGGCTTTGAAGTGTGCTTTTCAAGCATGGCTTGGTAAACACAAAGTTTTACAAATTCCCTTGCTAATTCTTTCACTGCCATATCCTGCAGACTATGTGAATTGAATAATTTTTTTTATTTTTATGTCTACAGTTTTGTAGTAGCTTTAATATAACATGCAAAATTGCGATCCTGTCTTGAGACATTTTCTCTTAAAACCCCATTTCTTTTTTAAAAAATAAAGTAGATTAGCTGTTTTCTTCTCCAATAAATAGGCACATAAATATACAAGCACCGAAAGGGAAATACTACTTTGCTTTTATACCACCGTCTGTCACACATCACATTCTGTGCTGTGTTAACTGAGGAAATCTTCGCACTGCTGAAATGAGCATTGTTTCCCCGCACTCTTTAATGAAACCCCTCAATGCACTGATTTTACTCAATAAATAAATAAAAAAGAATGCTTTAAAAATTATAAATTTATATTTATATTTACTCTATAGTTTTACTATGAACTAAGTAACTTTAAATAAAAAGGTAAGCAGTATAGTGATTGTTTATTTCAAGAAAATTCTACATCAATATAGATATAAGATATTCATTTTCTGCTTATTTTAGGGAAAATAAAACTCTTTAAAATACTGAATGGACATTTTATTTTGCCATGATTATTATGGAATGATGATTTAATAATGGTAATGACAGAGAAACTACATTTACTGAGTTTATATCCAAAGTTTAATTAATGTATAATTTTGCATTTAATGTTAATACAGAGTTTTTCATTAATGCCATGTGAAAGCTTCATATTCGAACACACACACACGTGCACACGCCAATAGATATAAAGAGCAGATGATTTTTTTTGCAAACAACTTTACATTTTATATAATTGTCTAACTGGAATTAGCAGCATTTATGAACCCATTGTGGGCAATGATGAAGCGTGATATAAACAAGACAGTTACCTTGTCCTTGAGTTTTGTATAACTTATTTGCAGAGCAGAATGCATGTGCAGAGAAAAGACTTACCGAACAAAATGTAATTCAATGCACCAAGAGAAAGAACTTCCCCAAAAGCTTCAGCTATATCCAATAAAATATTCAGAAAGAATATAATAGACAGAAGTTTACTTCAGGCTTTCTGTCTCACCACTTTTTCCTTCTCAGAGGGAGCTCAGGTATATTAAAGTAAACTGATTTGTACCATAGCCTATTCTTTTTCATTTATTCTATTCTGAAAATAACAGTGGAATACAAAGATAGAATAGTAGTGTTATGTCCTGGCTCTAACACTGATTTGTAGTTATCTTAAGGAAATCAACTAAACCTATGGTTCTTACACTTATAATCCTTAATGGAGAAATCAGCATTCTGAAAACAAACCGACAAAAAACAAACAAAAAAAAACTACCCATAAACAAGTAAAAATAACCTATCTGAAAGTAGATAAATATAGATAGATAATAGATAATAGACAGATAGATCTATTGGCTTATTGACTTATCAGCTAGATAGATAAATAGACTTATTATAAGGTATTGATTCGTGACTGTGATAAATCCCACCATCTCCATCTGCAAGCTGCAGAGCCAGGTCAGCTAGAGGCATAGTTCAAAGGCCTGAGAGCCAGTGAGCTAATGGTGTTGACTTCAATCTGAGCCTGAAGGTCTGACAAGTAAGAACACTGAAACTGGGAGAATATAGGTCCTAGCTCAAGCATTCAGGCAGAGAAAGGGTGAAACCTTCCTTCCTGCACTTTTTGGTTCTCTAAAGGCCCTCAGTGAATTGGATGATGCCCAATCACATCATGTGAGCATCCTGTGATCCATTCAAATTTATGCATGCATACATATATATTCAGACACATAAATAAGTGAATAATACTCCTGACAATTGTAGTCCTCATTGCTATAGCTAGTCATGTCATTGTAACTGTTAATTGTAGTTACCTTCTTCCATTATCCATTCTTTATAGTCTTTGCCTTGAGAAAGCACATTAGCTGGTCTTGGTTCTTTGCCTGGTGGGTGACCCAAAACTTTATTCCTCAAGGATCTGGGTCACCAGTAGTCCTGCCTGGATGGGCTGTTTTTGTTTTCAATTGACTTTAATATCAGGTCTTGGTAACAATGAGAGACACCCTGAGGCATGTCTATCTTGTTTTTCAGACAGAATCTTTCTTACTTCTGTTGTGGAGTAGCAGTCCAATTCTTTCACTGATAGATCAGATCAATCACCCTAGCCAGCATAGTAATTCTACTATGATGTGAATTACTTTATAGAAGCAATGCTATATATTATTAAAATCTTCAATTTAAGATCTTCAGTGAATATTCAGATGATCCATACTATAATAGTGGAAAATAAATGAGATTAAGAAAAACCAGCCCAGCTGGTGTAGCTCAGTGGATTGAGCGTGGGCTGGGGACCAAAATATCCCAGTTCGATTCCCAGTCGGGGCACATGCCTGGGTTGCAGGCCAGGTCCCCAGTGAGGGGCATGTGTGAGGCAACCAGACATTACTCTTTCTCCCTCCCATCTCCTCTCTCTAAAAATAAATAAATAAAATCTTAAAAAAAAAAAAAGAAAAACCAAATAAAATTACAAAATAATTGCCTATTATGCAAAAGACAAATTACTGACCACTCTAACAGATAGGGACTCTTGTGTTAAGGATTGCTTCTAGAAAATTGTACAATACTTGTTTAAGCAGAGGCACAGATGCCTATAATGAGAATAGCCCATATTGTGGAGCCCATTTGCAGTTGGAATTCTTGTCACAACTCTCATTCTGTTCAGGAGCTCATTAATCTTAAAATAATTACCTTCTCTAGAAGTTTTGTAAGAACTTGTTCTTCAATTTGAATCTCTTCATGAACATACACAGTCCATGAATAACCTTAATTTCTGGGTAATTTGAAGAGATCTATTTATTTCCTTCTTTCTAAAACATCTTTGACATTGGCCATCTACTCTTGCTACAGACTGGTTCCCTAGCATCTGGCAGGATAATTAGCCACAGCCCAGCAAATAGTTTTTATGTTGACCTCACTTCAGTCTTTGTTCCAAGTAGTGGGAACAAGTCATTTCATTTAAGACATACATTTTCAGAAATAGTACGTAGTAGAATACACAAACCAAACATCACACTGAAAGCAAACAGACATGTATGTAAACAATGTGAAGGTCTTTTAAAAACATCAGAATTGTTTGCCCTGGCTGGCGTAGCTCAGTGGATTGAGCGCGGGCTGCGAACCAAAGGGTTGCAGGTTCGATTCCCAGTAAGGGCACATGCCTGGGTTGTGGGCCAGGTCCCTGAGGGGGCCATGTCCCCAAGGGGGCCACATGAGAGGCAACCACACATTGATGTTTCTCTCTCTCTCTCTTTCTCCCTCCCTTCCCCTCTCTAAAAATAAATAAATAAAATCTTTAAAAAAATCAGAATTTTTAAAAGGTAAAAGAATCACAAGGTTCAAATTAAGAGGGATCTAGATTACAGAGAGTTAAGGGAAAGACAGGAAACCACATTTTTCCTGAGGGCATTTGTTAATATTAAAGAAATCTACTATAGTTTCCATGGCCTACTAGAGAAAGGAGTTTAAAAATCATAATTTAGAGACTACTAAATTGAGTAGCCTAAAGGAGAGCTTTCCCTTATTAAGTTTGGACCTCTAAAAAGATATGTTCTCTCAGGACAATTGGATCAGTAGTAATCATCTTCTGATCACATGTAGATTTTTTGTTGCTGTATAAGACAGGGAAAAGGAAAGCTGTTTCTGAGAAACATCAAATATCTCTGGTGTTCACACTGATTCAAAGTACGAACTTGCATTACTAGTGTCTTATGAACTTCAAGATATAAACTATATACCAAATATGGATTGATTTACATCTACCAGCAGTATATCTAAATACTCTATTGAAGATCTACAGTCCTCAATGGTATCTCAGTCCTCAATGGTATCTCATGAATAATACTTCAGAAATAATTGTTAGCATAGTGAGTAACATCTGAACAGAGACAGAAGTGAAGTTCGGTTGAGGAGAGATATTAGATGGAAGAGAGAGCGGAAAGAGATACATACTGTATTACACTGAAACACCAATAAACAATGCATTTGCTGTTGGAATTAGTGGACACAAACATAAAAAAATACTTAATAACTTTGGGTTTTTTTTAAGATTTTATTTATTTATTTTTAGAGAGGGGGAAAGGGAGGGAGAAAGAGAAGGAGAGAAACATCAATGTATGGTTGCCTCTCATGTGCTCCCTACTGGGGACCTGGCTCACAACCCAGGCATGTTCCCTGACTGGGAATTGAACCATGGACCCTTTGGATTGCAGGTTGGCACTCAATCCACTGAGCCTCACCATCCAGGGCTACTTACTAACTTAAAAAAAAACAAACAAACAAACAAAAAAAAAAACTAAAACTAAAATTAAGAATGTTGACAGTGTCCAGTGACATTGAGAAAATAAAGCAATTAAAATCAAAGAAAAATAATCAACAACACAGGACAGATTTAACAACCTATTTGACACTGCTGAGGACGAACAGATGAACTGGCAAATGGATTATAACCATCCCCCAGGATACAGAAACAAGAGTGATAAACAGATACAAAAGATGCAAAAGTGGTTAAAGGACATGGGGTAAAGTATAAGATCACAATAAAAGTCAGTAGATAGTGTCACCAAATCTTTAATAATGCTGAAAAGCAACAACTAATGTCTATAAGACTACAATTACCAAAAATATCCCTCATGAACTAAATAATAATTTCATACAAAAATAGAGTTCAAAAATAGCAAATACTCATTAAAGTATATAAGGCAAAGTCAACATCATCAAAATAGTTCCAACAAGAAAGAATAAATAGGAAGGATGAATTAATGCAATATGATTAATATATAGGTAATTATAAGCACCGCGTGCTAACTAATTGTGCCACTGGAGCTTCTAATATATAGGTAATTATATATTACCAACTATAATAATTAAAACAGAAAATATAATGTCTAACGGTACTGAAAAAGTAAGACTATGCATGCAGCAACAATGTTACGTAGGAGTAGATAAAGTTAATCTGCTGTAACTGAAAGAAAAACAAATGCATTGATTAACTTTTTACTTTGATAAGCTAACTATGCATGCTGTAAGTTTTAAGTAATAACTGAAAAATTAAAAAAAGGAAATGCCTTTTCTACATAGTACATGGTAAGAAATTAAATCATTAAAAATTCTTAGAAAAGCTAGAAAAGAGTGGTTAAGGAAAGAGACATAAGGCAGAACAAACAAAGAAGTCAAAGAGTCAATATTAGTTTTAACCCATTGAAGACTCAACACATGAACTAATTTGATAAAGTTAAAAAATTCATCTAAAATGAATTTTTTCAAGGAAACATGACAGATATACAAGGATACAGAAGTTTGAAACAAAAATGGAAATGATGTATAATGAAACAAATGAAATTATATATTTTTGTGTGTGTGTATATAAAAATACATATGGGTAGATAGATAGATAGATAGATAGAGGGAAAAAGCGAGGGAGAAAGAAAACTGTAAAGAGTAAGAGGCAAATCCCCAATCTTATCGGGAGATTTTAACTCATC
This sequence comes from Micronycteris hirsuta, assembly GCA_004026765.1. Taxonomy (NCBI): domain Eukaryota; kingdom Metazoa; phylum Chordata; class Mammalia; order Chiroptera; family Phyllostomidae; genus Micronycteris; species Micronycteris hirsuta. The sequence continues at coordinate 34,307 of PVJI01017422.1, forward strand.
TTCTCTGGTAACTGAAAGAAAGCAAAAATAATCAGGATTTAAAAGAATCACACAACATAAATTATAAGTTAACCTAATGTTCAAATATGAAAAATGCATCTAGTTATAATATAATAACCATGTCTTTTATGCACACATAAAACATTTACAAAAAATTATCAAATATGGGACAATATAGAAAGACCAAACTTCATTTAATTCAGTATGCTGCTCAAAAAGTCTTTGTAAAGACGGATAACACTTAATTTTTTTCATAAGCATGAAAACAAAAGTGAATGTACAATAAACAATATTAGCAAGGAGAAAAGATTATCACAATAGATGGTGAAGAACAAAAATTCAACTATGGGATATTATAAAAATATTTTATAGTATATGATAGTATAGTATATCAAAGTATATGAATATTAAAATTAAATGGACAAAAACAAAGTTTTTGTCTAAAAAAACAAAGTTTACATAACTGACTCATGAATAAATGAAAATGAATACTCCTATCATTTTTAGATAATTCTAAACACTAAATAAATCTTTTTACAAATAACCCTTAAAGCTAGAGAGTTTCAACCAGAAGTTTCTACAAGGCATTCATGGAAAAATGTTTCCAAAATTACTAAACTTTTCTGATAACATTGAGGCATATTTAGGATAGACTTTACTCAGTAATGCATAGAAAGATATGCAAGCTGTGTTGTAAAGGTAACAATGTTTAAGCTCTCTAAATTTATACAGCTATTCTATTGATGAGTAAAGAAATTACCACAAAATATTTGGCAGCTTAAAACAAAGCCCAAGAAGTAAAACAAAATTGGGAAACTAACACAACCTAATTTCATGTTTTCCTATAAGGCTATAGTAATTAAGACATTGTGGTATTAGAGAAAGAATAGCCAAAAACATAAATGAAACAGAATAGAGAGTCTAGAAGTAGATGCATACAAACATAGTCAGCTGATCTTTGATAAAGGAACAGACAATTAATTCAAAGAGAAAGGATATTCTTTTAACAAATGACCCTGGAAGACATCCACATGCAAGGAGGCGAATCTAGATATAACTGTCTAGACCTAACAACATTCATAAATATTAACCCAAATTGGAACATAGTTCTAAATGTAAAATACAAAAACTTCTGGAAAATAGCAATGGAGAAAATGCAAGTCACCTTGGATTTGATAACGTTTTAGATACAAACCCAAAGGCATAATTCATGAAAGAAAAAATTGATAAGTTGAACTTCATTAAAATTAAACAGCTCTGCTCTGTGAAACTTACTGTTAAAAGAATGAAAAGACAAGCCACAGCCTGGGAGAAAAATATTTGCAAAACATATATCTAATAAAGCACTTGTATCCAAATATACAAAACATTTTTTGAACTCAATAATAGTTTTAAA